>WNGS01094312.1:0-10853 GCA_020271785.1 Procambarus virginalis
TGTTACGACTCTGGGTTCTTTAGAGGGAAACCAGAGGTCAAAATTGAGCTTATTATCGAGAATATGGCAGGGCACGCATAGAGAGAGTTAGTTGTTTGTATCTTCCCTGCCAGTCGTAAGACTATTCTTGTTTCTCAAAGAGTATTTAAAGATTGAGCTTGGGGTTGTTATTAAATAATAAAATAGGCATCAACTATGTTTACTAATACTGTCTAATCATTTGTAAAGTAAACCTGAGTAAATTTAGTATCGGGCACCAGTATGATTAGTTGAACAGTCTGCTGGCAGCATAGCTTTCGGAGACGGGAGACGCTCTTCTCGGCTGACTGGTTGTGGTGGAAGGAAGTGCCTCTCCCTCCTCTTATTTATTTTTTCTGTATCTTCGTCTGGTTAAGTTTTCTTTGCTATTTTTGTGGTTATATTGTGGCATACCTATCGTTATATGTGTAGAGTAGTATACCTGGGGTGTAGTAAGTATATTTAAGTATTTTGTACCTGTTATGCTAACTGGGGTCCCAGTGTACCACGTGGTCCCCTACCCTAGGCTGACTCTAGTGTGTTATAGTAGAGCTTTACCCTAGCTTGCTTTCAGTGTAAAACCTTGTATCCTGTCTATGTGGACCAAGGCTTTTAACGTAAGATTGGTGGTAAAGTTAGTATTAAATTGTTATTGGTGTGATTGTGTATGGGGGGTGTTAAGGGGTTAATAAATAAGTAAGCTTGAACAGAGTATCCCTTGTTCCTGTGTGGGAGTACAATAATCATTTCCTAGACTAACCAGGTTTAGTAGCAAGCAATTATTATTGTGGATATTTTACTTTGGGGGCGGGCCTTTTGTTCTCCCATATCTTGATACCTCTAGTCTTACCCTTACCCCTTAATAGTACCAGTTCCCCATAGCAAGCCCACTATTGTTCATAACAAGTGGTTGGCCTGTCCGGGAGGAACGTTATTATTGTAAAAAATTAGATTTTTGAGTGCCAAAACTAAAAATTCTTGTTTCCGCAGAACGGTTGTGGGCTAGCCTAGGGTCCAGCTCATCTGGCGTAGAACATTCTTTGCACTGACTGGACACCCAGCTGGATCTCTTCACGATTAAGGTTAGTGTGGCCTTGTGTTAGGGGCCGTGCAAATTTTTGTTTTTTCCAATTTTTAATTTTTAATTTTTTCTGTGGCTAGGAGCTAAAATTTTTAGTCATGTCATCTGAAATGCAGAGACTGGCAATGAACCCTTCAGTGATAGAGATAAAGAAGCTCAACAAAGCAAATTTAATATTGTTAGGCAAGGAATTTGGCCTAGAATTAAATGACGCAGATAGAAAGTGGATTTTGATGAATGAAATTTTACGGCATTGTATAGACCAAGAACTAGTGCCAAGTGATACAATTTTATGCGAACCCAATTCAGGGGAAAGTGCAGTGAGTAGAAATATAGAATTAGAATTAACACTAGCCAAGTTAAGACTGGCAGAGCAAGAGGCCAGAGTAGCAGAACAAAATGCTAAAGTGGAAGAGCAAAGGCTCAAAAATGAGGCGGCAAGAATGGTACCACCTACTGGGGACTCGAACTCCAGACATTCCGATAAAAAACACAACTTGCCTGAATTTTCAGAGTCAGACCCTGAAAGATTTTTTAACCATTTTCAGAGACTAGCCATGTCCATGAACTGGCCAAGGGAAGAGTGGGTGAAAATCTTGCAGGGGCGGCTTAGGGGTAAAGCACAAGATATTTTATTAATATGCCTGACGACGAGTGTTTTGTATATGATGAAGTCAGGGAAAGAATTTTGAGGGCGTACGAAATTACTCCTGAAGCTCACCGCCAAACTTATCGCAACCTTAGGCCCACTCACAACCAACCGTTCACTGAATTTGCCAATGAGCAAATTAGATTGTTTGATAAATGGATTCGCTCGGCTAAAGCCGAAACATACCAGGCACTCAGAAATGTAGTCTTAGTAGAACACTTTATAGATAGTATGCCAGAATATATTTCGCAATACCTTAGAGGAAGGGTAGAGTTAAATTCTAAAATAGGGGACTTGGCCAAGATGGCAGAAAACTACCAGTTGGCGGGCAAAAGGCCCAATAAAAATAATTTTACCCCACAGAGTAACAAAACTTATACCCACAGCCAGTCCAGACCAGCTCATTCTAAACCTTCACCTAATGCACCTTCTGTTTCAGACATAACTAACCCTGTTAAATTGTCTACCCCACAACACTAAAGAGTGAACCGAAGGGTAATTCGGTTAGTAATGTCTCTTCTCCCCGACGTTTCTGTGGTCATTGTAAAAGTTCAACCACCATATTAGCCGTTGTTGGCAACTGTACCCGGAAAAAAGACCCAATGCTCTCGTTGTGACACAGGGCTTGAGGCCTTCTGAAGGGTTAGGGAGTAAGACTTCCAACCCACAGTGGTTGGACCTGCTTACCCCATTCTTATCGAAAGGGAGACTACTTTTGTCTGAGGGTTCTTCCTGGAGGGACGTGGTGATCTTCCGAGACACCGGTGCCATCCAGACTTTAATTTTAGAGAGTGCTTTGCAAGGTGCCAATACTCTCGACACTGGAGAGGTGGTACTGGTCGAGGGTGTCACTAGTGATACTCGAGCAGTACCCCTCCGTAAGGTTACCCTGGAATCTGATTTCCACAAGGGTATTTGTACAGTCGGAGTCACTTCGTACCTACCTTTCCCTAATGTTGATGTAATATTGGGTAATGATTTAGCCGGGATAAGGTAGGGGACTCCAGACTGCCTGTTATGTTGCCTACCCAAAGGTTTGCCTGGATTCACCCACCGCAGAGGATAATGTTGTGTACCCTGCGTGCGTGGTGACTAGGTCTATGGGACTTAAATGTAAGGGCAGCCCTGTGCTTGCCAAGGTGGTAAATCCCAAGGACACGAGGGACCTTCCGAGTGGTGAAAGCCCAGTGGACCTTGCGGACACGTTCATGGCCCGACTCGATGACGGGGCCGAGGACATTGTGGAGAGCCTGTCACCCCGCCTACCGAGAGTAGTGGGGAGGTGGAGGAGAACACTGTTGAGCCTCGGCCAATGACATCTGACCAAGGCCTGGACGCCTCCTTGAGTGAGTTACAGAAAGCTGACCCCAGTCTTGCAGATTGTCACGAGACAGCCGTCTCTAAGGAGGAAATTGTAGACGCAGCAACTGGGTACTACTACAATGATCGGATTTTGATGAGAAAATGGAGACCTCAGAGTGCTCCCTTGTCAAATGAGTGGGAGGTAGTCCACCAGGTTATGTTGCCGACCTGCTATAGAGAAAGAGTTTTGTCAGCTGCCCATGATGATCCTATGGGGGGACATCAAGGCATTAATATTACGTATCACAAAATCTGCAAGTACTTTTCTGGCCCAAGCTGAAAAGCGATGTGGCAAAATTTTGTAATGCATGTATTGCATGTCAACTTGTTGGGAAACCAAACCAGACTCCACCTAAAGCTCCTCTTAAGCCTATTGTCGTGCCGGAGGAACCATTTTCTCATGTGGTAATGGACTGTGTTGGTCCATTACCTAGAACTAAGTCTGGTAATATTTATCTAATTACGATGATGTGTATCACGACTCGTTACCCAGAGGCTTTTGCTGTAAGGAACATCCGAGCAAAGACTGTTGTTGCTCGTATGTTGCAATTTTTTTCCACTTTTGGACTGCCTCGGGTTGTACAGACTGACAATGGTACTAACTTTAAGTCTGATATTTTTGAACAATTTTGTAAGGACCATGGAATAACTCATAAGGTTTCCAGCCCATACCATCCACAGAGTCAGGGGGTCATTGAAAGGTTCCATCTAACTCTGAAGCAGATGTTGAAGACATCGTGCGAGAGTTCCCATACCTTCTGGGACGAGAACTTGCCGTATGTTTTGTTTGCTGCTAGGGAGGGGTTGCAAAGTTCACTGGGTTGCTCTCCTTTTGAGTTAGTCTTTGGCCATAAAGTTCGTGGACCCTTGCAAATGTTACAGGAGAATCTGTTAGGGAACGTAACGTTAACCGAAGGTTCGGCTTTCTTTGCGCAACACCACCAGAGACTCAAGGACTGCAAGGCTGCGGCACTAAAGTATCTTGGGAAGGCCCAAGAGAATATGAAAGAACGGAACGATGCCAAGGCTAAGTTGCGGGTATTTCAGCCCGGTGACCCTGTCCTGGTACTAAAGCCTCGACTGGGGAGCACTATGTCCCACAAGTACGAGGGCCCCTACATTGTGACAGAGAAGACTGGGGACCTCACGTACAAAGTGAGACACTCTGATAAGCGTAAACAGGTAATGCTCGTACACGTGAATCGGCTGAAGAAGTTCCAGGGCCCCAGGCCCATTGCACTAACCAATGTTTCCATTTCCAGTGAGGGAGGGGATGATTGTTCTGGGGACCCAACTAATCTCATTCTCAATAATTCTAGTTCTGTGAATGCTGTGGAGGAGGGACTGTCCCATTTGCAGATGTCCCAACGTGACGAGGTGCAGTCGTTGCTTGACGAATTCTCCAGTCTGTTCGGGGAGGTCCCGACCCAGACTGATGCCATTTACCATGATGTCGAGTTGACGGACTACACCCCCATTCGCCTTCAACCCTATCGGATGAGTCCGGAAAAGAAGGCCATCGTCCGTAAGGAGGTCGACTTCTTGCTCCAGCACGGCCTCATCAGGCCGAGCCAGGGCTCTTGGTGCTCGCCCTGCCTTTTGGTCCCCAAACCAGATGGCTCCTGGCGATTATGCACCGATTATCGGCAGCTCAACAAGGCGACCATAGTGGACGCCTATCCGTTGCCACGTCTCGAGGACTGTATCGACGAAATCGGGAACGCCACGTATGTATCCAAGTTCGATCTATCGAGAGGGTACTATCAAATCCCTCTCACTGAACGTGCTAAACAACTAACGGCGTTTGTGACACCCGAGGGTGTGTTTGAGTATCAAGTGTTACCATTCGGCTTGCGTAATGCCCCTGCCACGTTCCAGAGGCTAATGAACTCTTTGCTCGCTAATGTGCCAAATTGTCGGGCGTATTTAGATGATATTGTGCTCTTTGATATTAATTGGGCTGACCACATAGCTAGGTTACGCCAGTTGTTCACAGTGTTGAAACATGCAAATCTAACCTTAAATGCTAAAAAGTGTCATTTTGGCCAAGGCACAGTGACGTACCTCGGTTATGAAGTGGGCCAAGGAAAAGTGTTACCTCGACAAGACAAAATTAGTGCTATTCTGGACTATCCAGTGCTCAGGTCTAAAAAGGACATTCAACGATTTATCGGTATGTGTGCGTACTACCGACGCTTTTGTCAGAACTTTTCCAGTGTGGCCACTCCTCTCACAGATTTGTTGCGGAAGGCCGTTAAATTTAAGTGGTCATCGGACTGTGCAGAGGCATTTAAAAACTTGAAATTGATCTTAGCTTCCGCCCCAGTGCTTGCTAGTCCAAGGTTCGACCGTCCGTTTAAAATTCAAGTTGACGCGTCTGACTCGGGTGCTGGTGCAGTGTTGTTGCAAACTGGGGATGATAAAGTGGAACACCCAGTATATTATTACTCTGTGAAATTTGACAAGGCGCAGCGCAATTATTCAGTGATAGAAAAAGAGGCGTTGGCGCTAGTGCTAACTTGCAAAAAGTTCGAAGTGTACCTCACAGGTAATATAGTAGAAGTGTACACGGACCATAACCCATTAGTTTTCATGAATCAGATGAAGCAGAAAAATAAACGCATCCTCAGGTGGGCATTGTACCTACAGGACTTTAATCTATCTATTATCCACCTACCGGGCCGGCTCAACGTGATAGCCGACGCTCTGTCCCGCTTGCCTGAGTAACATTCATCTGAGCCGCAGGAAGCCATACCAAATGTCATGCTTTAGTTATTTTTTTTTAGGTTCTCCTGTGACATTAAATATCCCGTGTCCAATTTATTTACTTCCTTTTGTTGTTTTTTTGTTTGGTGTATGTTTTTCTTTCAGAGAATTCCCTTGTAATTTTTTTTTGACAGAAATTGTTGTTTGGTTGATTTTCTATTATGTCATGGATGTCCATTTTATTCTGTATACTCTTACAAAAAAATATGACTACTATTCTAGTAGTCACATTTTTTTTTCTCTGAAGGGGGGAGGAGTGTTACGACTCTGGGTTCTTTAGAGGGAAACCAGAGGTCAAAATTGAGCTTATTATCGAGAATATGGCAGGGCACGCATAGAGAGAGTTAGTTGTTTGTATCTTCCCTGCCAGTCGTAAGACTATTCTTGTTTCTCAAAGAGTATTTAAAGATTGAGCTTGGGGTTGTTTATTAAATAATAAAATAGGCATCAACTATGTTTACTAATACTGTCTAATCATGTGTAAAGTAAACCTGAGTAAATTTAGTATCGGGCACCAGTATGATTAGTTGAACAGTCTGCTGGCAGCATAGCTTTCGGAGACGGGAGACGCTCTTCTCGGCTGACTGGTTGTGGTGGAAGGAAGTGCCTCTCCCTCCTCTTATTTATTTTTTCTGTATCTTCGTCTGGTTAAGTTTTCTTTGCTATTTTTGTGGTTATATTGTGGCATACCTATCGTTATATGTGTAGAGTAGTATACCTGGGGTGTAGTAAGTATATTTAAGTATTTTGTACCTGTTATGCTAACTGGGGTCCCAGTGTACCACGTGGTCCCCTACCCTAGGCTGTCTCTAGTGTGTTATAGTAGAGCTTTACCCTAGCTTGCTTTCAGTGTAAAACCTTGTATCCTGTCTATGTGGACCAAGGCTTTTAACGTAAGATTGGGTGGTAAAGTTAGTATTAAATTGTTATTGGTGTGATTGTGTATGGGGGGTGTTAAGGGGTTAATAAATAAGTAAGCTTGAACAGAGTATCCCTTGTTCCTGTGTGGGAGTACAATAATCATTTCCTAGACTAACCAGGTTTAGTAGCAAGCAATTATTATTGTGGATATTTTACTTTGGGGGCCGGGCCTTTTGTTCTCCCATATCTTGATACCTCTAGTCTTACCCTTACCCCTTAATAGTACCAAGTTCCCCATAGCAAGCCCACTATTGTTCATAACAAGTGACCTGCCTGATACTATATTACTGGATTTGGCTCTTGCCACAATTACACCTAACCACTGCAGTGTTACTGGACATCTAAAAAACCAGTTGGCGACCTTGAAGGCTGTGTAAGAGTTCGGTGTCGGGAGGGCCACAGATTGAGGGAACGATCTGTGCTCCCACTCATCTTATAATCTAAAGGCCGGTTGTGAGATCGACTGGGGTACTCTCCGAGGCCAGCAGTGGAGCCTAGAGGATTTGAGGGAAGACCCGCCGAACGACGGTGAGTAAGGGTTATTGTTGGAGCAACCACCTGGAAAGGAGATCCAGTCTACTGTTGCTTTAACCCTTCTCTAACGAGAACACCGTGAAACCCCGACACAATGTAATCAATCAGAACTTTAATATACCAAAGTGCTTTAATATACTTACTAATCTCTCTCATCTCATTTTTTTCTTGCAATGTATTTAATTGTTATAATTTTATTAATTCTGCTAGAATTTACCTACTTAAAATTAACTGTTAGATTAAGGACCTGCCCGAAACGCTGTGTGTACTGGTGGCTTTACAAGATTGTAAATACTATGCTATATGTATTCTCACAAACCCAATGTACCTTCTTGTAAATAAATAAATAAATAAATAAATAAATAAATAAATAAAAAAACTTGTCGCATCAGCAGCATCTGGCAAAGTCATGCGGCACCGCATGGCACCACATGAACAAAGACCCTCAACATCGAGTAATTTCCGTCACCGTCCCTTCCCGCCCCTACTGTTCCTAGACCTGCTTCAGTTCCTGGTCCACAGTTTTCTCGCCGTGGTGCTGCTATTGGCTCTCGAAAGACACCAGGTGTTTTTGTGTGGAGTGATGGGACAGATTTTGTTCCACAAATTCCTGTTTTTGATAATTCAGATGTTGGAATTACAGACATTTTCCCTGATAAAGGTGCAGATACGTGTGAAATGGTCTATTTTACTGCATATTTTGATGAGCCGCTAATGGAATATATTGTTCATGTAACGAACAAATATGCGACTGATCTCATTAATAAGGAGGAGTTATCCGATTATTCACGTGTGCAACGATGGAACGATACGACTATAAGTGAAATGTATGTGTTTTTGGCACTGTGCATGTTGATGAAACATTGTGTCAAACACGTAATCGACCATTATTGGAGCAAAGACCATACTGTTCCAACACCGATGTTCGGCAAATATTTGTCTCGAGACCGATTTGTGATAATCCTCAGGTGTCCTCACTTTGCAAATGATGAAGACCGGAATGATGATGATAGTCTTTGGAAGGTAAGGCACGTCCTGAATGAACTTATCGGAAAGTACAGGGATTTCTACATACCAGCTCAGAAGGTGGTGATTGACCCATGTGCTTTTCAAAGGACGTACTGCCTTCAAGCAGTATATTCCCTCCAAACGCCACCGATTTGGATTGAAATTCTTTGTACTATGTGACTGTGAAACTGGAATAGTGTTACACATGATAATGTATACGGGTACAAATGTAGACATTCCTGCTAATGACCAACATGGCTTCTCGGGTAGTGTTGTGAAAACATTGCTTTGCACCATATCTGAACAAGGGCCACATATTATACATAGATAACTATTATACCAGTCCCTTGCTAACTAGGTTCTTGCTTGATAATAGAACTGGAGTGTGTGGCACAGTGAAGGCAAAATGAAGGGAAATGCCAGTGTTTCCAGGTGCTATGCAGGTTGGTGATTGCGAGCTCAGAAAAACAGGTGGAATACTTTCAGTGCAGTGGAACGACAGGCGTGAAGTGAACATGTTGACCACCATTCATGCTGGGACAATGCTGGACAGTGGCAAGGTGAACAGAACCACAAGAGAAATAATCTATAAGCCAGATTGTGTCTTGGACTATGCAGGTTGGTGATTGCGAGCTCAGAAAAACAGGTGGAATACTTTCAGTGCAGTGGAACGACAGGCGTGAAGTGAACATGTTGACCACCATTCATGCTGGGACAATGCTGGACAGTGGCAAGGTAAACAGAACCACAAGAGAAATAATCTATAAGCCAGATTGTGTCTTGGACTATAACATCAACATGCGTTTGGTGGATAAATGTGATATGATGATGGGGGCAGTGGAGTGTGTACGCAAAACAGTCAAGTGGACCAAGAAAATAATTTTCCACCTTGTTGACGTAACAATGCTGAACAGTTACAATATGTATCTTGTCAAAACAGATGGTAAACGTAATTTCCAGGCATTAAATTTTACTGTAGTAACACAATTACTACAGAAGTTTGGCAAAGTAATTCCAGGCATACAGAGGCCCATTCTGAACCCTGTATTGCACCATGCTCCAGCACCCAGGCTCGCTTTCAGGGATACCTTTATGACACACTATCTAAGGTTTTTACCACCAAGTGGAAAACGTGCAGTAGGCCAGCATGCATCTGTTTTATGCTGGTCAACAACCCAGAGGGAACAGAAACATCATTATGGAGTCAGAAGACACTCCCTGCAATACCTCAAATCCTACATTACTGACAGGCTCCAGTATGTTTCTGTGAATAATTCAATTTCTCCCACCCTTCCCATCAACATTGGTGTTCCTCAGGGCAGCATACTTGGCCCTCTCCTCTTTCTCATCTACATTAATGACCTTCCTAATGCCTCCCAACACCTCAAACCAATTCTGTTTGCTGACGACACACCTTCATTAACTCCAGTCCTGACCCCCTTGCTCTAAATGCCACAGTGAATACTGAGCTAGAGAAAGTCCATCTTTGGCTAACTGCTAACAAACTCACCCTTAACATTGACAAAACTTTTTTATTCTGTTTGGCAATAAACCCTCTAATCATATAAATCTCAAAATAAACAATACCCAAATTTGTAACAAATTAGATGGCAAATTACTTGGCATTCTCATTGACCACAAGCTGAATTTCCGGGGACACATTCTAAATATATCTAAAAAAGTTTCAAAAACTGTTGGCATTCTTTCTAAGATCAGATATTATGTACCCCGCCCTGCCCTGGTGACTCTCTATTACTCCCTCATCTATCCATATCTCAACTATGGTATTTGTGCTTGGGGTTCTACTACCCAAAATCATTTACATCCTCTAATTACTCAACACAAAGCTGCTATTAGGACAATATCCAACTCTGGCCCCAGACATCACTCGGTACCCCTACTCAAATCTCTCAATATGTTAGATATTAAGTCACTGCACATTCTCTCATGTGTATTATACATATATAAAACGCTGAACTGTAATGCCAATCCTGACCTCAAAAGCTTCATTGAAAGCTGTAACAGAACCATGAGCACCACACCAGAAATAAATACAGTTTTGATATTCCAAGAGTACGACTTAATCAAACTAGAAATGCTCTACAAATCAAGGGACCCAGAATGTGGAATGACTTTCCCAACCATGTTAAAGACTGTACCTCTCTCAACCAGTTTAAGATTAAAACTAAACACTACCTGATAAACTCCCTGTAACCTACCTTACCCTCTATTGTCAACCCATGTCTTATTTTTTTTTTTTATTCAACGCTGTTTGTCTACATATTGTATTGTGCTGCTTTTCAGTCATGTTCCCCCCCTTTTTTGTACCTTTATTTGTATCTGTTCTCAAAACATTTATTCTTTTTGCTCAATTATATTAGTTTTAGATATTAATGTTTTCTTGCCCGAACCATTGCGCAATAGTGGCTTTAGGCATTGTATGTACTAGCTCTATCTATAAATCGATCCACTTATGTAAAATCTCTTTATGTATGTACCTTTCCCGGCTGACCG
>WNGS01094313.1:0-12689 GCA_020271785.1 Procambarus virginalis
ACGGTAGTGTAAACATAATTAAACCATTTCATCTGCGTATTAGTGCTAGAATTCTCATGAAATCGAGTAGCAACATTGCGTCAGATAATGTCTAGTTAGACACGTTAATTACCAATGTGTTAGAGAATTGAATGTGGTTCTCTAAAATTATCAGTATTCCGTGTAATAATTATCTTCGGATAATATGATTCCCGATAATCTAAAACCGAGAGTTATTAACTGAAATTGTTATCAAGTAGCAGTTTTTCTGTTACGTGCGAATGCTATGGAGAATAAAAATCATCTCCATTTCTCGTTTAAGACCATTAACGAGAATATGATAATATTTGAGTCCCTATAATTGCAACCCAGTTCTCATTAACGTATTACATCCATAATTGCGCGGAAAAGAATTGTTCGTGATTAATAATTTCTGTGGTGAATGCGAGAGACGGTTGAGGGAAGGCGGAGACGCCCTTACACACGTGGCATCCCTGGCGTGAAGAGTGGCGGACACGTGGACACGTGACTGGGGAGTTTTTATCGACAAGAATTACGTTGATACCCGGTTACAGTTAACAATTACTTATCCACGTGTTCTATAGTGCCCGGCCAGTTAATAACGCGTCAACAATTGAAGCCACGACCCGTAATTACACGTACACAGCAGTGGACACCTGGGACTGGCTGACGCGATTTCGGCAGACCTCAGTATTTGATACGCTCATGTTAAGTATATATTCTCATTTTTATGCATCATTTTGGGTTGTATATTGTGAGTAGTCTGTCGTTATACAGCAAGGATACCTAATACACAACGTTAGTTGAATTTCAACAATTTCTCCGTTTTCATGAATATTTGAAATAAATCGTAGCCTAATCAAATGCTACTTAAATTTCTCTGATTTCAGCGTGTATACGAGGAGTCGACAAGTTGTTCTCATCATTCGTGATATTCACCTCGAGTTCTTTCTTTATTGGGATCCTGTGACCACGAGGACGAATGACGAAATGGCGTTACAGAAATCGTCTTACAGCTAAGACTCCCATTTCGTATAAATTTAGCTAAGATTATTACTGATTTCTATATATTCATATAGAATCTTTACATTGAATGAATTATTGCCAGAAATGAGGATTTGGTAATTCATGTGTTTTGTTTTACTGTTGCTCAATAACTCATAATCTTTAATATTCATTATTTGAGTTATTATAGCCTGAATCTATTTTAGTTTAGATTTAATGTTATTAACTCGACAATGAACTAGTGACGAACCACACTGGTTCCTAGATATATATGAACTTCTTGAAATAGCCCCCCATGTTGATATTTGAGGCTTTGACTTTAATTAATAATACAGTCTATTCATTACTTTCAAGTGATTACTCATTTAATTAGTATCCATAGGCACTGGTTCTCTAGTGTCATTCTAATGATCACTATTATTCATTTTCCCTCTCTTTTCTCAAAAGTGGGTGGTCCTTCGATTTATTTAAACATAATAATCAATAATTTAATACATGAGTTCAAGCCCCAGATACCCAACAGGCGGGGTCCGGAGGAGGAAGAAGAGGAGACAACTGAGAGGAGCAGTCAAAGACAGCAGCAGGAAGAGGGGGGAGAAAAAGAAGGGAGCGCACCTCAGCAAGGGCAGCAACTGAGAGGGAAGCGAGGGCCAAAGAGACCTCCATAGCAGGAACAGGGGGTGTAACCACCGAAATGGGAGGGAAAGGAGCAATAGAGTCAGTAGTAGGGGCCGAGGAAGAAAGCAAAGCCTTCTTACCCGCCGGGGAGGAGGAAGGAGAGGAGCCAGCTTACGCTTCTGACTTAAAGAAACCGTGTCCCAGCAACTACGTACCGGGCAACGGATTCTGCGTCTCAATAGGAGAAGTTGAGCGAGAGCCCACATGACGGCCGTTAGGAGAGCGATGGACATCAGCCCGCACCGCAGGCGGCGGGGAGAGTCAATAGATGGAGGAGAAGGATCGGAGAGAGACGAGGAAGAAGACACAGTAAACATGACAGACTGGATAGAAGGAAGGGGAACCCCAGACAGAGGACCAGGAAGGGGACCCTTCGGGACGGAACTCAAAGGAACAGAGGAGGGGGCTGTGGGCATATCAGTGTCCAAGGCCCGGAAACGGTTGCGAGTCTGAGGAAGGTGGGAAGGATGAGGAGAGGAAGAGCGCAACATGTGAGCATAAGAAACGTCAGCATAAGGCAGGAGCCGGCGAACCTGGCGCCTCGCCTCAGGAAAAGATAAACGCTCCCGGTGCTTCAAGTTGAAGACGGCTGCCTCAAGCTTGTAATGGATACAGGCACGGGAGAAGGTAGGTGGGCCTCACCGCAGCTGAGGCAGCGAGCCTGGGGAGAAGTGCACTCCGACTTAGAGTGACCTTCGCCCCCACACAAAGGACAGAGAGAGACAGTCCCAGAGCAGCGAAGGGCCCATGCCCAAACCTCCAGCACTTATTACAAAGCCTAGGAGAAGGAATATACTCCTGGACAGAGCACCTGGCACCAGCAAGAATGACAGAGGGTGGAAGGGTCTTACCATCAAAGGTAATCTTCACAACCCGAAGGAGTTGACGGCGACGACGACGAGTAAACGTGTCTATCTGGAGGACAGAATGGCCTTAGGCATCGAGGATATGCCGAATATCATCGTGGCTGTCCTGCAGATTCCGAACACCGGTCGCAACATGGGGCGGTAGGAGAACAATGGCATTCAACCCAGCGTTCTTTGAGACCCAAACACGGGACTTGCCAAGGCAGGATAAGGCAGCCAAACGGGAAGCTGCATTCTGAGAAGGAGCAGCAACGACACGTGTACCGAGACGAGTGGGGTTGAAGGTAACAGAGCCATCCACGGAATTAACAAGATGCCGATGGAGGAGAAATCGTCAGGAGGCGCAGAATCAAGAGGGAGGAGATCCAAGTATTTGGCCCACGAAGCGGGACCAAACAAGGTTTGATAGACATCAGAACGGGAAGGAATCGAGGGAGTGCGGCTGTGTCGAGGACGGCATTGAGAACCCCCAGAGAGGGAGGGGTTAAAAGGCGCAGTAGTCACAACTAGAGAGTGAGCTGTGACAGGGGACGAGGTAGTCACCACTGGAGGCTTGGGGCTCGACCCAACCACAGAGGAGGGAGGGGAACCGAGGGAAGTAGTCAGAGAGGCCAAAGAAGGAGCAAGGTCGGGGCCCAATGCAGAGGAGGCTACACCCCCGGTCTTCCAACACGGACCGACTTGGGGGCTTGGTCGCTCACCCCCATGAGCCTGAGAAGGTAAAGGAGGAACAGACTGCAACATGGGTACGAAAAAGAAACATTCATTCACGAATATGCCCCCACACCCACCATGGAGCCACAATTAGAGGCAGGACACCCAACAAGAAGTTATCACCGATCATGCCGGGGCCTCCTAGGGGTATACGCCCCACAAACACCGCCTTAAGAACCGTCAGTTCGTCGAGATCAGGTTCAGTCACGAAAGGAGGATTGACAGTAAAAGGTTCCCCTCGCTCTCGACGTCGGGTACTACAGTTCTACGGGTGCAAGAGTATGCCTCCTCAAGCACCCGGGCGTCAAAAGAGAAGAAGTCCAAAGGAATAACCAAAACAAGCAAAAGGTCGGCAGGAAACGACAAGCAGATAGGAGAAGAGGGGGGAGAAAAACGAAACAGAAGGAAAAGGAAAAGTTGTTCAGCACAATTAGAGAGGACAGCAGCAGGAGCACAAGGCTACAAAAGAACAGAGGACTGTCCCAAGGAGCATCACACTCCGCAGCCGCCTACTAGGGGCCCCCCCTCACGGCAGCAACGAGCTGAACAGGGAGGGGGCAAAGATAAATAAAACATTCTACAAATATCACACACACATATCCAGCTTCTCAACAACTGGGCATGATCAATCAAACATGTCTACACTGCATCAATCAACACATGCTGACACCAGGAACTTTGCCTAGCTCAGTGGAACACTAGTGCCTATATGCGGCTAATACCATCAAGGGTGGTGGTGTGTCAACCAACAACACATGAGGTAAGAGGAAATATCACATACAGCACCTTGGCATTTCACAAGTTCCTCAAAATATATCACCTCACTAAGACATAAAATCACCTACCACCTGGTATACATAATGGACAACAGCAGAAAATGATCCATATAAAGACACACAGTTTCATAAGTAACATCTAGCAGGCACTATACTCAAATAAGGTCACAAATCAGGAACTAAACCTAACACATCCGCTCGCCTAATGAGATCAAAGAACAGTGAGCAGGAGCGATCCTTGCCAAGAGGCGACACTGTAACCAACTCCAATAAGTCAACTGAACTATAATGATAATTGAACAAATTATGGAAATTATCATGAATTACCAAATAAGTACACAAAGAAATCACATGAATACGAGATGGTAACACTGACAAAGTCGGTACATCACTGGGGAGAGGGGGGGGGGGTAGGGAGGATTCAAGGACATTCGCCAACTGTTATACATATGCATACAAAGTTAATAAATATATTAAATATATACAACATGTGTATCATAAGATTGTCTAAGTGGAAAACGTTTCACAGTGCCATAATTTCATATAATGTCAGGGCAAATGAACAATGCAAGCTGCAACACTAATATGGAATCTTCTCAGTATACATGTGATGAATACATATGGAAACTAAATGTATACACTCTCTAACATGGTCCACATAATGTTACCTATATAGCATCGATGTAGCATTACTTACAATAAACAAACAAGGATGTTTTTCAAATCTATGACATTAGGCTACTGGTATAACTTGACATCTAATATATATATATATATATATATATATATATATATATATATATATATATATATATATATATATATATATATATATATATATATATATATATATATATATACCAGTTATATTTATATATATATACTGGTATGTACAGGCGTCCCTGTACATACCAGTTGCGTTGCTCCTGGCAGTATGGGTTCGAGTCACTTCTGGGGTGTGAGTTTTCAGTTGCATATAGTCCAGGGGACCATTCAGGCTTGTTCGCATATATATATAATATATATATATATATATATATATATATATATATATATATATATTATATATATATATATATATATATATATATATATATATATATATATATATATATTGGTGTATACTGGCAGCAGGTTTTCTTTTAAACATGTCTCATTGAATATGACCGCATATTCTGTATTTACTATCTTCTGATTTAGGGCTTCTATCCCTCTAACTATTTTCTTAGCATCAGGGCTTAGCTGAAATAGGAGTTCTCCAAAACTCATTTTCGTAATTTCAAGGTGAAGAAAAAAGTGAATTACTATAGAATGTATTACACTTATTTATACAATTTGCACAACGTTTCGAACCTCCATGGTTCATTCTCAAGTGAAGAAATTTTACAATGTGGTTGATTTTATACCCGCACTGGGTCAGGTGATAAGACAATAAAGGTGAAAACATAGGGGATACATAAGGGATAAATGTGGGGTGAAACATATGAACATAAGAATAGAGGTAACCGCAGAAGGCCTATTGGCCCATACGAGGCAGCTGGTATCTACATACAAAGATTAATCCAGTGTAATTGGCCTGTTATGTTGAACATTGTCTTCTGTGTTGGCATCGTTATGTTCTGGTCTTGTCCTTACTCTCATTGTGGGTAGAGTAAATAGTTCCGTGATTTGGGTGTTCATGGTAGGTTGTTCTATTCTTATGTGAATTGCTTCAAGAATTTGTAATCTTCTTGCATCTTGGGTTTTGTCTATTATGCATGTATTTTTGTTCAACATTTCTCTTGTTAGGGTGATGTCATGGGCTTGTCTCATGTGATTCCTAGGGGCACCGGATTGAAGATGGCATGTCAAACGCCTCGTCAGCTTGGTCGACGTCATACCTATGTACTTAGATTGAAGGTTACATCCTTCGTGGGGGCAAGTGTACATGTATACAACGCTTGACTGCTGTAGAGGGTTCTCTGTCGGCTTCGGGCTGTTTTTGATAAGGAGTTCGGAAGTCTTCTTGGTTTTATAGAATATTATCAGGTTTATGTTTTGGTTAGGAGTAGTGCTTTTTACTCCTTTACGGATTATTTCTTTCATTATTCTTTCCTCTTTTATATGTTCACTGTGCATGGTTGATTTGTAATATAATTTTATTGGAGGTATTGTGGTTTCTGTTCTAGGTTCTGGATTATACCAACGGTCCAAGTGTCTTCTTATAGCAGCGTTTATTTCCGCGTTGCTATATCCGTTGTTCACCAATACCTGAGTTACTCTTTCAAACTCTCTACTCACGTTGCTCCATTCAGAGCAGTGGGTAAGCGCTCGACGAATATAAGCATTGAGAACACTGGCTTTGTATCTTTGGGGGCACTCACTTCTACCGTTCAGGCATAATCCTATGTTGGTGGGCTTGGTATATACGTTGGTGCTTAAAGAGGTTCCTGTTTTTGTTATTAGTACATCCAAGAATGGCAGACTGTTATTTTCACTATTTTCATGTGTAAATCGGAGTACTGACTCTCTCTCTAGATGTCTTTTTAGGTCAATTAGTTCATCTGAGTCTTTTACTATTACGAATATGTCATCTACATAACGGCAATATACAGTTGGTTTTTGTCTGCTACTGAAGACCCTGTCTTCGATGGTTCCCATATAAAAATTAGCAAATAAAACTCCTAAGGGAGAGCCCATTGCTACTCCGTCTATTTGTAAATACATGTCTCCTTGTGGACTGATGAAAGGGGCTTCCTTTGTACATGCTTCGAGAAGACTCTTCAAGTGTGGCTCAGGTATGTCTAATTTGGGGGTGCTCTCGTCTCTGTATACTCTGTCCAGTATCATTCCTATGGTTGTGTCGACTGGGACGTTGGTAAATAGGGATTCCACGTCCAGGGAAGCAATGATTCCATCGGGCTGGGTAGATTTGATTAATTCTAGGAAATCTGCTGATGATTGTAGACTATACTTACTTGGAGTGTATGGAGTTAGGAGTTCATTGAGTTTTTTTGCCAGGTGATAAGTTGGAGTTGGTATTTGGCTGATTATAGGGCGTAGTGGGTTACCTGGTTTATGTGTCTTAACATTGCCGTAGGCATATCCTAAGCCATAGTCGCCTTGAAGTTTATTGAAATGCACACTACCTTTCTTTGCGTTGATTGCCGTAATTGTTTTGTTTACTTTCCGCTTAAGGTCTTCCACAGGGTTCCTCGTGATTCGTTGAAATTTGGAGTCATCATTAAGGATATCGCTAATTTTGTTCATGTATTCTTGGGTAGGAATCAATACATATGCTGCTGTCTTGTCGGCTTTTCTTATTGTTACGTCTTTCAGATTTTTTAGTTGTTTTGCTGCTTCTTTGAGTCGTGGGGTTAAGATTGTAGATGAATATGTTCCTCGTTTTTTCCCCGCTTCTGCTAGTAGTTCAGCCTGAAGTGTGTCAGTGGTGATGACTTTTTTGTTGTCTTCTAGCTTATGGATGTCGTCCAGAAGCATTTCGATTTCCAGGCGTTTTTGATGCATCTTTGGTTTAGATATGAATTGACAATTTAGACCAAGATTTAAGAGGTCTCGTTGGTCCTGGGTAAGATCATAAGAAGTCAGGTTAATGTAGCCATCTTTAGGACGAGGGATCTTTAACTGTCCACCGTTTAGGGCTGTTAACTTACGGAGTGTCTTTGTTTCTACACGAGTTTTATGTTGTTGTTTCAGGTTAAATAGTTCACTGTTGATGGTTTGCTTGAGTTGGATAGGGATGTCGTACTGGGTCCATTTGTTTAACAGATGCTCAGCTTGCTCTGTAAGGGTTTGGAGGGCTTCCTTCTTCTTGTTTAGTTGATGCCGTATGAGTTCTTGCCTATACCTATAGGTAAACTCTGTATTGCGGACTGCTGGGTCATGTGGGTTTATATTGGTGTATACTGGCAGCAGGTTTTCTTTTAAACATGTCTCATTGAATATGACCGCATATTCTGTATTTACTATCTTCTGATTTAGGGCTTCTATCCCTCTAACTATTTTCTTAGCATCAGGGCTTAGCTGAAATAGGAGTTCTCCAAAACTCATTTTCGTAATTTCCGGTGAAGAAAAGAGGTGAATTACTATAGAATGTATTACACTTATTTATACAATTTGCACAACGTTTCGAACCTCCATGGTTCATTCTCAAGTGAAGAAATTTACAATGTGGTTGATTTTATACCCGCACTGGGTCAGGTGATAAGACAATAAAGGTGAAAACATAGGGGATACATAGGGGATAAATGGGGTGAAACATATGAACATAAGAATAGAGGTAACCGCAGAAGGCCTATTGGCCCATACGAGGCAGCTGGCATCTACATACAAAGATTAATCCAGTGTAATTGGCCTGTTATGTTGAACATTGTCTTCTGTGTTGGCATCGTTATGTTCTGGTCTTGTCCTTACTCTCATTGTGGGTAGAGTAAATAGTTCCGTGATTTGGGTGTTCATGGTAGGTTGTTCTATTCTTATGTGAATTGCTTCAAGAATTTGTAATCTTCTTGCATCTTGGGTTCTGTCTATTATGCATGTATTTTTGTTCAACATTTCTCTTGTTAGGGTGATGTCATGGGCTTGTCTCATGTGATTCCTAGGGGCACCGGATTGAAGATGGCATGTCAAACGCCTCGTCAGCTTGGTCGACGTCATACCTATGTACTTAGATTGAAGGTTACATCCTTCGTGGGGGCAAGTGTACATGTATACAACGCTTGACTGCTGTAGAGGTTCTCTGTCGGCTTCGGGGTTTCTGTTATGGAGAAGGAAGTTCTTCTTGGTTTTGTGAGAATATTTGTTCAGTATATTGGTGGTTATGTTTTTTTGGAGTAGTGCTTTTACTCCTTTACGGATTATTTCTTTCATTATTCTTTCCTCTTTTGTATGTTCACTGTGCATGGTTGATTTGTAATATAATTTTATTGGAGGAATTGGGTTCTGTTCTAGGTTCTGGATTATACCAACGGTCCAAGTGTCTTCTTATAGCAGCGTTTATTTCCGCGTTGCTATATCCATTGTTCACCAATACCTGAGTTACTCTTTCAACTCTCTACTCACGTTGCTCCATTCAGAGCAGTGGGTAAGCGCTCGACGAATATAAGCATTGAGAACACTGGCTTTGTATCTTTGGGGGCACTCACTTCTACCGTTCAGGCATAATCCTATGTTGGTGGGCTTGGTGTATACGTTGGTGCTCAAAGAGGTTCCTGTTTTTGTTATAGTACATATTAATATATATTTCTATATATATATAATATATATATATATAAATATATATATATATATATATATATATATATATATATATATATATATATATATATATATATATATATATGTGTGTGTAATATCGATCTATAGCTAGCCACCTGGCTAGCCATAGATCGATTCCTTCCTAGGGGAAGAGTTTCTGTTGAAGAGGGCGTGACATAATTTAAAGACTGAAAATCACCACATACGATGCCTTCAACATCTAAATTAGAGGTAAACACTGGCAGATGCAATTTAATGGTGACAAATATATATAGTCTTCTGACTGAGTATTGATTTGATAGAGTTTGAAGAAATCCTCTTTTAAAATATTAAAATTACCAGAATTTTTGTTTGAATAAAATGTGATATAATTTTTGGGGATCTCAAGCAACAAAATATTTATTCGAATTATTGCAAATAGGATAATGGGTTTATTATCTTGAAACGACTGTAATGAGATATTAATTTTTATTGTTCGTTATCTTGCACTTGTTAAGATCCATTTAGATTATGCAGTTCATCCAGTCTGGGTCTCCGGACGTTAGAATGGACATTAATTAATTTCAACGTGCAACAGAGACATTTCAACGTGTAACAGAGAAGAATGAGAGGTAATCTCAGGAAGTAGAAATATCACTTATGAAGCATTATTTAATGACTTCAGTAATGTCACCCCTTCCCTATGTCGCTTTCAAAGAAAACGTTAATTAAGGTATCTTAATATAATAATTAATACTATTATATTTATTCACGTTTTCTATAAGAGCGATATAGGGGTGACATAACTGAAGTCTAGAGATGGATAAAAGACTACGAAAAAGTTTATATTAATCAGGTTTACATAGTGAAGCAAATTGGGACATGAGACGATTGATTCAAATTCTTATATTAAAGTTCTGATGAGTGTACCCGTCTGAGAATAGTTAATCTGGTAAAACTATACATCGTCTCCAGCAGGCTCTGTCTTCCATTCCACTCTGTCCAAAGGTTTTTCTTTCCACCGTCTACAAGATATCGTCTAACTAAGGTGCCTTTTTACCCACCTCTTTCCTGCCCTAGCCCCCACTAACTACTGTGACAACCCTTCCCCAGGAGAAGAAAGATTGGCTGCACAAGGCCATTAGAGTCGGGTCGGAGCCCCATGTGGAGCACATCGCTGACAGTCTGGAGGTGGCCCGGGCTAAGGACGAGAGGGGCAGGACATCGCTTCATATCGCCACTCTCTGTGAGGAGAAGGCCATCATGGAGATCTTGGCTACCCGCTACCCGGAGCTGCTGTCGATTGGTGATAATGTGAGTTGGTGGTGGTGGAAGTAGTGGTGATGGTAGTGGTTGTTGTGGAAGTAGTGGTGGTTGTTGGGGTGTCTCTCTCCACTCATAGGATGGGTATGGGTCAACTGATCCTCACAGGATGAGTATGGGGTCAATTACTCCTCACAGGATGAGTATGTGGTCACCTACTCCTCACAGGATGGGTATGGGGTCAACTACTCCTCACAGGATGAGTATGTGGTCACCTACTCCTCACAGGATGAGTATGGGGGTCAACTACCCCTCACAGGATGACTATGGCCCGCATAATACATTAATGTAATCTTAACTACTTAAGGTCGTGGCCTCACAGACCCAGACACAACAGATGCTGCAGAGCAATGTATGGGATTGAATCATACCTGATGAATCATGAGGTCTTGTGTGAATGGAATACAAATATGGCGATCACTGGATGAATAGAGACATGACTGAGAACCTGGATTCATAACAAGCTTTTACTCTACCAGTTACAAAGCCTCTGAATTTTTTTTATGTTTACACTTACAAACATATACACTTACTAACCATAATAACATTGGGTCGTGAAGTCTCGATTCTCGTAAACTGGTTACTAGATGTAAACAAAACCGTCATGTGATGAAGGGAAGATGTACAGACTTCGCAAGAGATGGTATATACTGCTGTAGAGGAATCCTCTTCAGTAACAATATGTTGGTTTAACGGGAGTCATGTGTTTCTCTTCTCTTTCAGCTGGAGAGGACGCCTCTGCACTACGCCATGGCTGTAGAGGGCGTCGACGAGGTGGCTAAGGTGCTCGTACAAGCTGGAGCCAAGCGGTCCATCAAAGACCTGGTAGGTGGTACCCACAGGGTCCACTGTGGTGTCGCAACCCTTCCTCCGAATAGACAGTACGTTTTAATACTAAATGAAATAAGAACATTCCTGACTGCATAGTATATAAATATTCTTAATTGTGCTGTTAAATTTACCTCCCATATATTCACTTAATTTACTCAAAAGTTTAAGGTTGAAGTTTTCGTGGTCAATTCTATATGCACAAGCTTTGAATATAATAAATTTAATTTTCAGTTTTATTAAACAATAGAGATTTTATACAAAATTTAAAAATATCCTGAATTACTTTATAATTTATTCAAAGACTTTAGTTTTGTTTTATTAGTTTTATAAAATTGTAATATCAATATAGCTATAGGTTAAGTACTAATTGTAATTACGAAGCAATAAATGCTATTTACATGCTTGTCCTCCTACACTCCCAAGGTTAGGTTAGGTCGTGGTTTTCTATACAGCTTTTCAGGTAAACTCTAATATTCACAATATTTTGGTGGGATGCTGGCAATTAAGTGTATTTATATACTATGCCGATAGTCAGGATTGTATTATTACATTTAGTATTAAAACGTACTGTTTATTCGGAGGATGGGCTGGGTGTCGCGATGTCTTCTTCCTGCTCCCACAGTGACTGACTTGCCCACTCAGGAGTGCACACATGCTCGCTGTACATGAAGACACATACTCATGCTCACTGCACATGAAGACACATACTCATGCTCACTGTACATTAAGACACATGATCATGTTCACTGTACATGAAGACACATACTCATGTTCACTGTACATAAAGACACATGGTATGTTCTTTGTACGTGAAGACACATTTTCTATACATGTAGACTCACGTTCATGCTCACTGTCCTTGAAGACACATAGACACTACCTATGTCCAAGGACAATATGTATGTGTGTGAGCGCAGGCTGCAAGTTTATGGCTGCCTGAGAGTCTTCGACACAGTACCCCAACAGAAGGCCAATGAACATGCTGGAGACTGTGTCAGGAGGGGCAGGGATGGAGCTCTAGCGGATCAGGGAGTACCTAAGCGACAGAAGACAGAGAATCACAGTATTAGATACACTCCTATAGTTACACTGATTGTGACTGCTGGTAACCACCGTCCACACATCCCACAGTGACATCCTCAGATGATTCTTCGTCAGATGATGGAGAGGTTTCGTCTCGGTCTGAGACATCAGGTGCTGTAGCTGATTCGGTGATTGGTACAGAAAGGTTTTGGAAGATTAATGTATTCTACAGTTGGTG
>WNGS01094314.1:0-12995 GCA_020271785.1 Procambarus virginalis
ATATATATAATATATATATATATATATATATATATATATATATATATATATATATATATATATATATATATATATAAGGTGTCGGGGCGGGCGGACGCGTGGAGGGAGGCTCTGTTGTTTACTGAGCCATACCTAGTGACATCCTGGCGCCACCGAGCCTAGCCTTCACAAGGTGCTGTGTGAATATCCTGGGAAGGTGCAGGAGTGGACGGAAGTGCCCAGAGTGGACCATCTCAACAAAAATGGATCAAAACAGGTGAATTTACAGTGTGGAATATAAGGGCAGTGAGGGCCACGCCGGCGCCCTGTAGGCCTCCCACAGTGAAGGTGTGGGGGGAGGGGGTGTTGTTGTGCGGTGCGGCGAGGGGGGGTCATCCATGTGCCACCCAGTGATTATATAAATATGTTTGGAAAAGAAAAACAGAAATTAGCAATCATGTTTAGTGTTAATGGAGCTCACAGTGTGTCAGTCTACAAGTGTATGATTCATTCACCATTGTGCAGTGATATACAAGTAAATTGTACCAGTGTTTAAGTGTCACCCAGACCCCCCCCCCCTCCCCTCAAGGCGAGCGGTGTCCGGTCAACCCCACCCCCTCCCCGCGAGCCGGCCTCACCGCACACTGTACCTCCTGCCATCCCACCCCACCCACCCTGCGGCTGGGCGTCTCCCACCCACCTATTCACCGCCCACACAGTGCCTGTTGCAGAGATGTGTCACCCTCCATGCACCCAGATATGGCACAGGTCACAGCAAGCATTCAGGTTCTTCCCAAAAGGGAGGGAGACACAAGTACCCACATGAGTGGTGAGTGCGAGGGACAGCTAACTACCCCTGCCGCCACCACCCGTGTCACCCTCCCACGCCACGCCTATGTCACAGCCCGCCCGGGGGACGGAGGGGACTCCCCCAACTAACCAGGAACCCCTCAGCCAAGAACACGGTCCTGGGAACAATGTACCCAGAGGCGCACCCAGAGGGGGACCCAGACTCAGAGGAACGTGTCGGGTTTGTGAGGAAGCTCACAGCCTTAGAAACGATGGAACCCTACGTCAGCACAACGGCTGTGAGGGTTCATGGACGTTACCTGTAGAGAGGGAAGGCCCACAGGCCCCCCCGGCACCCCCACACATCCCAGCAAACTTCATGTCATCAGATGACCTCCTGGGGGCCATCAAAGCATCCACCACCAGAACTCTTCCCCACATTCCTAAAGCTGCGCGCCCATTCGCAGCAGGGAAATATACAGACCTTCTAAGGAAAGTGAATGAACGGTCTGAAAATCTTAATGCTGCAGCCACCATCAAAGCATGGCATAATTTGCTCCTGTTTGGCAATATTTGCTTAGGCGTACCTGCAAGAGGAGGCAAGTCACTAGCCTCATCAGTCACTAGGGCAATAAATAATTTCCCCAGAGCTGACAACTTGATCCCCATCCCTCCTCAACGCAAAAACCGTCGTGGAAGACCCAAGAGTTCCAATGATAATTTTAAGCTTGGAACACAAGTGACCAAGAAAATTGAAGAGGGCAACACAGTAGGGGCAATTAGGTTACTTACCAGTGAAGAAACAATCGCCCCTAGAGATACAGCAACTGCCGACTCACTGAGAGAGAAGCACCCTCCCAGAGTACCATGGGAACCCACTGCTCGGGACACAAATGCCCCAGACATGGGACCTCTATTCCTCCAAGCATCAGAGGTATACAAAGCCATCATGTCATTTCCACCAGGCTCAGCAGGGGGATACACTGGAGTAAGACCTCAGCACCTCAAGGAGATGACAAACCCAGTTCTCGGCGAAGTTGCCGAGACACTACTGTCAGAGATCACGAAGTTTGTCAACGACTGTCTCTCCGGGTTGATCCCAGATACAATTAAACCGTTCTTCTTCGGAGCATCCCTTTGTGCCCTTAAGAAGAAGGATGGTGGAGTCAGACCCATTGCCGTGGGCAACACACTTCGGCGCCTTGTTGCTAGGGCAGCTGTCAGAAAAATCAGCATAGACGCTGCAACGATGCTTCGACCCCATCAACTAGGTTTTGGTGTCCCCCATGGCTGTGAAGCAGCAGCTCATGCAGCACGAGCCTATATCAAGGACCTCCCAGTAAATAAGGCATTAATTAAATTAGACTTTAAAAATGCCTTCAACCAGGTAAAAAGGGATGTGGTACTGGAAGCAGTTCGAACCAGCTTTCCTTGTCTACTTCCTTTCGTTTCAGCAGGGTACAGTAGGGAATCGACACTGTTGTTTGGGGAACATGAAGTTGTTTCCGCAGAAGGTGTCCAGCAGGGAGACCCACTTGCCCCTTTTCTTTTCTGCATGGCAGCTAAGGAGGTCACAAGTAGGTTGTCCAGCGAATTCAACATCTGGTTCCTGGACGATGGCACCCTGGCAGGGACACAGGAATCCCTACTAGGAGATCTTCAGCTAGTGAAATCTAGGGGAGAGGAGTTAGGCCTTACACTAAATCCATCAAAGTGTGAAATCATCTCGTCCAACCAACCAATCATAAATGCAGTACAAATCTTATTGCCAGGAGCCCAAGTGATCGCTCCCACCGACAGTGTGCTGCTAGGGGCACCTCTGGGCTCGAACGCCATTGAGGTAGTCCTCGAAGAAAAGCTTAAAGACCTGAGGAGGATGGAGGCGCGAATAGGGGCTTTGGATGCTCATGATGCGTTGTACCTTCTTACAAGGTGCCTGGCCTTGCCCAGACTTACCTATTTCCTCAGGTGTGCTCCTTCTTTTGACAGCCCAAAATTAACGGAATACGATTCACTCCTAAAGACAATAACTATGAAAGTGTTAAACCTCTCCCTGCAAGATGACCAGTGGGACCAAGCAACGCTCCCAGTTAGACTCGGGGGTATAGGTATTCGCAAGGCGACACAGTTAGCATTGCCGGCATTCTTATCCTCGACCAGTGCTACAAGTGAATTAGTGAAGGAAATACTACCAGAATACCTAAGGAACTCCATTGGGATTCGTGATCCCAAATTTGTGGAAGGAGCTGGTCGGTGGGACACACTCGCCAATTCACACACCCGACCAACTTGTCCAAACGACGGTAAACAGGCCAAATGGGATAGCCCTATAGTGGAGAACATCGCCAAAGCATTGCTGGACGTAGCTTCTCAGAAGGACAGAGCGCGTCTCCTAGCTGTGCAAGCCCCCCATGCTGGGGACTTCCTGTTGGCAGTCCCTAATTCCGCCTTGGGCACCCGCCTGGATCATCGGGCCCTAAGTATTGGTGTTGCTCTGCGCCTTGCCGCCCCTATCTCCACCGAGCACCGGTGTATTTGCGGCCAGGCACGGGCAGACCAATACGGCAGCCATGGTCTCATCTGTCGTAAGACACAGGGAAAGATTGCCAGACACGAGGCAGTCAATGACATCATCAAGAGAAGTTTGGCTACAGCTGGGTGTCCAGCACAAAGGGAACCCCAGCTGTGCAGACCTGACAACAGCCAAAAACGCCCAGATGGAGTCACCCTGCAGCCATGGAGGGAAGGTAAACAGGTCGTATGGGATTACACCTGTGCATCTACATTGGCTGATACCTATTTACGTTACAGCTCAGCGGAGGGAGGTGGGGCAGCCACCTTCAGGGAGACCCAGAAAATCCACAAGTACAGAAACCTAGAACGTTGTTACAGGTTCGTGCCGATAGGCTCAGAGACTCTGGGCGCCTGGGGTAAATGTGCACTCAAGTTTTTAAAGGAGGTTGGTGAGGAACTCATTGGGAAAACTAGAGACCCACGAGCAGCCAGTTTCCTATTCCAGCGCCTCAGTGTCGCAGTGCAGAGGGGAAATGCGTGCTGTATCCTGGGTACGCACCCAACCTCCGAGGAGCTGGACGAGGTCTTCGAACGCTGATTGTTTAATTGTTATATATTTGTGTGTGTGTGTGTGTTCTCTGTAAACTGTAGCATTGCAATAAAATAAAACAAAACATACAAAAAAATAATAGGGGTGGTAGGAGAAGAAAAGAATTAAGTATTCAGTGAGAATCCACAAGATCTTCTCTGAATGCTCTTTGTTTTCTTCTTCGAGGATGTGGGTCCCTGCAATTGCACCAGAGGTGGTACCCCTAATATATATATATATATATATATATATATATATATATATATATATATATATATATATATATATATATATATATATATATATATTATATATATATATATATATATATATATATATATATAATATATATATATATATATATATATATATATACGCCGCAGGAAAGGTATCAACAGCAGAACCGAGGCATCCAAAATGAGAGCAACAGTCAGCAAGAAAATAGAAGAAGGCAACACAATAGGGGCAATCAGAGTCATCACCAGTGAAGACACAGTTGCCACCAGGGATGCCGATACAGCACAAGCCCTGAGGGAAAAACACCCATCCAGAGCTCCTCGTGACGACGGTGTTCCCCTAGTCGGTGTCACCAGAGCAGAACCCCTGTGTGTGCTCGAATCCATGGTGCATAAAGCAGCTTTATCCTTCTCACCAGGATCAGCAGGTGGGTTCACAGGACTAAGACCCAACCACATCAAACAAATGCTCAACCCTGCACTGGGAGACATTGCACAGGCCTCCTGGTGGAACTAACAAGATTCGCCAACACATGTCTAGCTGGCAACATACCAGAGACCATACGGCCTCTCTTTTTTGCGCTACCCTCTGTGCCCTGAGGAAAAAAGATGGAGGAATCAGACCGATAGCTGTGGGCAATTCACTCCGGCGTCTCGTCGCTAAGGCTGCTGCTAGAGCAGTTAGTCAGGCAGCAGCCGACATGCTGAAGCCAAAACAACTTGGGTTTGGCATTCCCCAAGGGTGTGAGGCAGCGGCTCATGCAGCTAGAGCTTACATTGCCAACATTACGGATGAAAAAGCTCTGATAAAGCTGGACTTCAAAAATGCCTTCAATCTGGTTAGAAGGGATGCAGTACTCAGTGCGGTTCATCGCCTTTTTCCTTCCCTCTACCCGTTTGTAAACTCATGCTACAGCAAGAATCTAACTCTGCTTTTTGGGGAACATGAAATCGAATCACAAGAAGGTGTCCAACAGGGTGACCCCCTTGCTCCTTTTCTTTTCTGCCTAGTCATCAAGGAAGTCACCGATAACCTGTCCAGTG
This sequence comes from Procambarus virginalis, assembly GCA_020271785.1. NCBI lineage: Eukaryota > Metazoa > Arthropoda > Malacostraca > Decapoda > Cambaridae > Procambarus > Procambarus virginalis. The sequence continues at coordinate 5,152 of WNGS01094314.1, forward strand.
AGCTCAACATTTGGTTTATGGACGATGGTACTCTAGCCGGCTCCAAAGACGCACTCTTGGACGACATAAGAATAATTCAGGAGCAAGGAGCAAGTCTAGGCCTCACCCTGAACCCTTCCAAGTGCGAAATAACCTCCACCAACCAGCACATAATAGAGCAAATAAAGGTTGTTTTGCCTGACATTCATACAACCAACCCTGAGGACAGCACACTCCTAGGTGCTCCTCTTGGAAGGAATGCCATCGACGAGGTCCTTGGTAAGAAGATCACTGACCTGAAGAGAATGAACGAGATGATTGAAGACTTGAAGACATCGATGCCCATGATGCACTTTACCTCATCACCAGATGCTTGTCCCTCCCCAGGCAGACCTACTTTCTAAGATGTTCGCCATCTTTCAATAATATTAAATTAGAAGAGTACGACAGCTTGCTGAAATCAACACTAGAAAAAGCCCTCAATCTTTCCCTCAGCAACTCGCAGTGGAAACAGGCCTCCCTTCCTGTCAGACTCGGGGGCTTTGGCGTGCGCACAGCAACACAAATTGCTGTACCAGCGTTCCTGTCCTCTTCAGTGGGGTCTGACAACTTGGTGAAGGAAATCCTACCTGAGCACCTAGTTCAACAGGCAGGGGTACATGATCCCAGCTTCACAGACTGCACAACCAAATGGGTCTCTCTCGCAGGACCAGCACCCCAACCACTGCCTTCTGAAGCCCATAAGCAATCCAGCTGGGATCGCCCCATTGCCGACCAAGAAGCTGCGACTTTGCTAGAAGCTGCGACAACACCACATGACACTGCCCGACTTAGAGCAGTAGCAGCTCCCCATGCAGGTGATTTCCTATTAGCAATCCCAATGTCAGCAACCGGCACCCGTCTCACACCGCAGGCCCTCCGAATTGCCGTGGCTCTCCGTCTCGCTGCCCCAATCCACACCGAATACAGGTGTATTTGCGGCGAGGCAGAGGCCGACAGGTACGGACGGCATGGCCTTCTCTGCCAAAGGACAGGAGGATGGCATGCAAGACACGGCGAGGTCAATGACATTATTAAGAGAAGCCTTACCACAGCCGGCTGTCCAGCAGAGAGAGAGCCCCGCTACCTAATGTCCCGCAACTCTAATGAGCCTGTCGGTCGCCCAGATGGAATCACGGTGAACCCCTGGAAGAATGGTAGACAGTTGGTGTGGGACTACACTTGCGTCTCAACTTTAGCCAATACCTATGTTGACTTCAGTGCTACTCAAGCAGGAGGAGCTGCCAATCACCGGGAAGCGGCCAAGTCACGTAAATACAGAGACCTTGAGCACCACTACAATTTTGTCCCCATTGCCTCAGAGACACTTGGTGCCTGGGGTAAAAGTGCTGCTAGCTTTTTGAAGGAGTTGGGGTCTAAGCTAATCGAAACAACTAGAGACCCTAGAGCTGCCAGTTTTCTTTTTCAGCGCCTCAGTGTGGCAATCCAGAGAGGAAATGCTCACTGCATCCATGGTTCCTGCCCGCCATCTGAGGAGCTGGAGGAGCTTTTCAACTTGTGACAAGCAGCCTTGTACCCTGCATGTAATCAATATTGTAACTTTTTTGTGTAATGACATTTTCAAATAAAGTTAGATAAATATACACACATACCAAAAGAATAGGGGTGGTAGGAGAAGAAAATATCAAAGTGTTCAGTGAGGATCCACAAGGTCTTCTCTGAGTACTCTTTATTTTCTTCTCCGAGGCTATGGGTCCCTACACTTGCACCAGAGGTGGTACCCCTTCTAGGTTAAAAAAAAATATATATATATATATATATATATATATATATGTATATATATATATATATATATATTGTGACGGTAACGAGTTGGAAATGGTGGTCGGCAGTCTTCCAACTAGCAGGTGTCAGTGCTGGGCCACATATAATATATAAAAAAAGAAAAGGAAAAAAAAAAGAGAAAAAAAAGAATGACTGCGTGATTGGTAATCTGTGGTAAGGTCGGAAACGAAAGACAATAATAAAAAATGGATTTTAATAACAATAAAAAAACACAAATTGAAACAAATGCAAAATCTTGGCTTACTGGTAAAAATAATAAACAATATAAACATGAAAATAGATTACGTTAATGGGGAGGAGAATTGACATACAAAAGTAAGTAAAATATGAATGCTGGAATATATGCACTAACTATAAACCTCTATTTGACCACACAAGGTGAGTCACTTAGGAGTTCACAGCTTGCGAGCACACAATATTCTGGCTGGCAGAAACGCAAGGGACTCCAACAATAACTGGTGAGGTCTTGTGATTGGCGGGGAGCCGGAGTGGAGTGTTGGTTGGCGGCCAATGAGGAAGCTGGATGGTCGCAAGTCGCTAGTTAGGCAGTTGAAGGGTTCGGCGCGTCGACCAGGTGCTGGAGTGGGGGGGAGGAGGGAGTTGCTGGTACGTGTGGCTATCATATACGTTTAGCCACTACAAAACGTATCTTGTATATTGATGAGGACAGGAGTGATTCGCAGAAATAGCAGGCTAAATCTCTGATAAGAGATTATCGTCACAACTCTCCCCCGAAGCCTGCTGTTTCGGGTGAATCACGTCCACTGGAGGTAGAGTGGGAGGTGGAGCTGCCTCTACCTCATGCACTCTGGAGAGGGCATCAGCGATGATGTTATCAGGCCCCTTGATGTAGCAGATCTTTAAGTTGAAGCCTTGAAGATATAAAGCCCATCGCAGCAGACGTTGGTTATTAAATTGGGCTTGATGTAAAAATCTCAGAGGGTTGTGGTCCGAATAGATGGTAGTGGACCTAGCACCGTGCAGATATGGTGCAAAGTGTTGTAAGCTCAGGACGATGGACAGGAGTTCCTTCTCTATAGTACTGTAGTTCTTCTGATGAGGCTTCAACTTGCAACTGTAGTAGCTGACAGGTAGAACCTCCTCGCCTCGCTGCTGCATTAAGACACTTCCGATGCCGGTACCACTGGCGTCGACATGGAGGATGAAAGGCTTCTTGATATCTGGTGAGGCGAGAATGGGATTAGAACAGAGGAGGAATTTGAGTTGTTCGAATGCAACGGTTTGCTCTCTGGTCCAATTATACCGTTGCTTGGGACTGGTTAAGGTGATTAATGGGGTTGCAACAGTGCTAAAATTCTTCACAAACCTACGGTAATAGGAAGCAAGACCAAGGAAGCGCAGGAGCTGCTTCCTGGTAGTAGGCTGTGGATACTGTTGGATTGCTTGAATGTGAATGTTTAACGGAGCCAGGTTGCCACTCCCTATAACATGACCCAGGTACCGCACTTTACCTTTCGCGAAGGTGGACTTGCCCAAATTGATGGTGAGGCCGGCTTTCAGGAGCTTGTAGAACAATCGTTGTAGCTGGAGCAGGTGTTCGCTCCAGGTGTTGGATGCTACCACGATGTCGTCCAAATAGGCATAGGTGTTTTCCAAGCCCTGGATGACGCGGTTGACAGCTCTCTGAAAGGTGGCTGGGGCATTGCAGAGTCCAAAGGGAAGGCGATTGTACCTGTAGAGACCAAACGGGGTTATAAAGGCGGACAGTACCTTAGCTCGCTCCGTTAAACTCACCTGGTAGTAGCCCTTTAGTAGGTCTACCTGAGACAGGTAGCGGGCATTACCAATGGCATCCAAAATGTCGTCTACCCTGGGTATTGGGTAGGCGTCCTTCACTGTGACCTGGTTCAACTTCCTATAATCCGTACACAGACGGATTTTGCCGTGAGGTTTGGGTACCAGGATGCATGGTGAGGCCCAGGGGGACTCACAGGGGGTAGCCAGTCCATGGTCCAAGAGATACTGTACCTCAGCCCGCATGACTTCCGTTTTGCTCGGGCTGATTCGGTAGAATGGTTGGCGAATCGGCTGGGTGTCAGGTAGCAGTTGGATGTCGTGCCGAGTTACAGTACACTCTTGGGGGTCATCTCGAAACAACTCTTGATATTCTCTGACGAGTTTGATTAGTGGAGCACTATTATCGTCCTGAAAATGATGTTGAAGGTTAGTAAGGATTTCCGAGTTAGAGAGCGCTGTCTCAGTGTCAGTGCTCTCGGAAGGAGAAGCAGGGAAGGTCTCACTGTGGCTGTATGGACCTGTAAATGAGGTGAAATTGGTTAACACAGTGGGAGGAACCCCATGGTAGGGCTTGAGTAAATTAATGTGGCACAGCTGGGTCTTCCGCCGCCTATCGGGGGTCTCGAGAACGTAGTTGAAGTTGTTCCGGCACTCCTTAACACGGTAGGGTCCTGAGAACCTGTTCTGTAAAGGAGAACCTGGGATAGGGAAATAGGCAAGCACTAAGTCTCCTGGTGTAAACTTCCTTACTTTACAGTGCTGGTCGTAACGAGTCTTCATCCTCTCCTGGGCTTTCTGTAGGTTGTTGCTGGCAAAGGAATGGACCCTCTCTAGAATGTGTCGGAGATTTTGGAGATACTGGGGCACACTCTGATGCTCACTGAAGGTGTCATCACGTAGAGAATCCTTGAAAGCCTTGAGAGGTGTACGGCACTTACGTCCGTAGAGCATCTCATAAGGAGATACTCCTAGTGACTCGTTGGGAAGACTTCTGAAAATACACATGATGAGATCAATTTGCCTATCCCAATCCTTTGAGGTCTCATTACAGAACTTTTTTAAGAGTGCCTTGATGGTTTGATGACTACGCTCGAGAGAACCCTGTGAAGCAGGATGATAGGGGCTGGACAGTACCTGTTTGATGTTGAACTCCTCCAGAGTCCGTTTGAAGAGATCACTGGTGAAGTTGGTACCACAGTCGCTCTGAATCTCCCTCGGAAATCCATACTGGGTGAAGATTTTCAGTAGATTCTTCACCACTGTAGCAGCTGTAATATTTTTACTGGAACTGCTATCGGAAATCTGGTGGTAGGACACAGGATGGTTAAGATATATGCGTTGCCTGCACTGGTCCGAGGCAAAGGACCAACGCAGTCGATAATGAGCTTGTGGAACGGTTCCTCAGGCACCTGGATGGGTATCAGTGGTGCTCTGGGAATGGAAACGTTCGGTTTCCCGGCTAACTGACACACGTGGCATAATTTGACATGAGTTTTGACGTCGTTTACCATACCTGGCCAGTAGTAGTCTTGTCGAATTCCATGGTAAGTCTTGTTGAACCCATAGTGTGACAAAGCGCCGTGGGCCAGGTGTAGAATCGTGGGCCGCAGGCTGGTGGGAATCACTAGTTGTTCAACGTTTGCCCAATCGTCCTCGTCCTTCAGTTTACTGGGTCTATACCTGCGATAGAGTATTTCGTTCTCCATAAAGAACCCAGGAACACTGTCGGATTGGGTTTCAGCCTGAAAGAATAATGGTGTCAATGTAAGATCATCTCTCTGTAACTTACGGAACTCCACCGCGGTCAGGTTAGGGGGTAGTTTCGAAGGGTCCTGAGGGACAGCGGTAGCAGTAGAGTCGGCTGGCTGTGGACGTGCAGCTTGAGCACGGGTGGTCACCATAACAGGAGGAGAACCTTCATCACTCTCTTGAACCTTTACTGGGAAATGTTCAAAAATCGGGTTATCCACCACAGAGTTGCTTACCTTGGATATGTCCTTGATGATCAGGTTGTTTGGTTGTTGGTCTTCTGCCAAGTCGTTGCCCAGGAGAAGTTGCACTCCAGGCATGGGAAAAGGCTTTTCCCTGACGGCGACTTGGACTTCACCGGTCACGAAGGGACAATCCAGGTAAACTCGGGCAAGTGGATAAGGAGTTGTAGCAGTAAGGTCAGTGATGAACACAGTCTCTCCTGTGTAGGCGACGTTGGGCACAGCCGATTTCAAAACGATCGATTGTAGAGCCGCTGTGTCCCTTAGGATCTTAAGTCCGAAACGTCCCTCTGAATCTGAACCGTGGGTAGAGATAGTTCCTGGATATAGATGCTTGGTAAAGAGAGAGAGATCATTAGCATGAACACCAACATTCATTACAGGCTTACCGGACTTAGGGTGAGTAGTTTTAGACTTAGGGGGTTCGACGTTACCTTTAGATTGGGACTTACCACATTTGTCAATGGTGTGTCCATATAATCGACAATACCTGCAGTACAGTTGAGAGGTACCTTGATCTGGGCTCGCTTTCTCGTAACTGTACCAAGACTTCTTGCTGGTAGGATCTGGAGTCAGCCGGTGGATGAGGCTGTAAGTGTCAGCTGACTTCGCACACTTCACTAACTCCGTCTCTTCCTTGTCTGCTAAGTATAGGCGGACAGGAGGAGGTACACGTCTCAAAAATTCTTCAACCAGTATGAGGTTGACAAGTTCTGAAAAAGTAGAGACATGTGCTGCCTCCAGCCATTTCATGAAATATCTTTGTTTGGTGTTAGCAAATTCTAAGAAGGTGGTGGTACTTGCCTTGACGTAGTCACGAAACTTTCGTCGATAGCTTTCGGTGGAGAGAAGGTAGGCGTCCAACACAGCTTGTTTCAGGGTGGTGTAGTCGTTTTCCGAAGCCAAAGTGCTGAGTGTGACTGCTGCTCTACCTGTTAAATGTACTCTGAGAAGGGTAGCCCATTGGTCGTCAGGCCAATTAAGTTGAACAGCAAGGGTCTCAAAAGTGGTAAAGAACACATCAACCTCCGTTTCGAGGAACGGGGGCATTAACTTACTTGCATGGGAGATATTGAAACTGGGAGGAAGACTAGCTGCCGCTTGTTGGAGTTGAGCTTGGTGTGCAGCGTCCCTCGTGAGTTCTCGGTCACGACATTCTAGCATTGCTTCTGCCTGTCGTTGGTCGTGTTCCCGTTGTATCTCGAGTCGCTGTTGTATAAGGCCAACTCACGTTCTTGCTGTCCTTTGAGGAGTAGGGCCTCCCTTTCACTTTCTTCCTTCCGGATGGCAGCTTCTTTCTGAGGGCAGCTTCACGCTCTCTGATTGCAGCTTCACGCGTTTGTTCTTCCTTTCTGAGGGCAGCTTCACGCTCTCTGATTGCAGCTTCACGCTCTCTGATTGCAGCTTCACGCTTTCTTCTTTCTGATTGCAGCTGCTTCTTGTTGTTGCTGTAGCTCGATCTTGGCAAGTTCCAATTTGAGCTTTATCGCTCTCAAGTCATCTTTATCTGAAATAATGTACTGTTCATGAGTAGAAGAATCTATAATATCTTCCTCAGCAAGGTGATCCAGTATCATATTATTAATGGCAAATTTGTTGGCTCCATCAGGAACTTCTAAGTGATACTCATGTGCAAGAGTTAACAAATCGACCCTCTTAGCGTGACGTAAGGTCCCTATTTCTCTTTCTGGATTGCTTTGAAAGCTTGTAAGCGGAACATGGTGAAAATATAGCAAAACAAAGGAGATGAATATAGTGAGAATATGGTGAGTGTCAGAAACAGGAAACGTGGCAACTGATACCTATCCTGTGGGGAATTATTAATAATTAAAGTAAATCAAGATGGTAAATGAATAAGGTCGCAGGAAATCTTGTACCTGGTACTCACTATGGGAGGATAAAGGCAAGAAAATCCTACTAATTAGTGAAAACTAAGTTTAAAATACAAGTGAAACACTAAATGGCTTCAAAATAAATGAGGTAGTCCAAAAATGTAGTCATACCTTGCCAAGTCACTATAGAACATAAGCAATGGTACCCACTGAAATTGAATATGGTATTTACAGAATTAGCGAACTTTGTGCTCAAAAGAAGAACGCCAATTCCCTACCTTTGGTAAATACCATCAGTCTGACCGACGAGTAGGGGTGCGAGTGTCAACTGGTGACGAGAACTATCGGCGAGGTCCCAATTCGCCAATAATAGTTCGTGCTAGAGGATCTAAAGCCTCTTTTCCTCCTAGAGTCGGATTGCAGGACTTGGGTGCTATTG
>WNGS01094324.1:0-10259 GCA_020271785.1 Procambarus virginalis
ACACCAATCAGGATTGTATTTAATTGTAGTGCCAAATTAAAGGCAGACAGCGTGTCACTAAATGATTGTCTACAAACTGGACCTAGCCTAACCCAAAGACTACAAGATGTCTTATTATGATTTCGCTCTGGTGTTTTTGCCTATACGGCCGACATTAGTAAGGCCTTTTTAAGAGTAGGCTTACAAGAGACGGATCGTAATTTTACTAAATTTCTATGGGTGAAAGATCCACAGGATCCTAATAGCAAAATCATTACTTATAGATTTGCCTCAGTACTGTTCGGAGCGACATCTTCACCATTCTTACTCCAGGCTACTCTGGATACACATCTCAAGAAGTCTAATAGCCCCTACAAGACTGAGATTAGCAACAATTTATATGTTGACAATTTTCAAGGTACCACTAATGATGAGAATAAACTAGTGGAAATTTACCATGAGGCTAATCGTGAAGTGTTGGGAGCTAACATGCCCCTACAGTCGTGGGCCTCCAATAATAAACAACTCAACCAAATAATCAAAGAAGAATTCCCAGATTATAAGGTACCTCATAAATTGAAAGTCTTGGGTATGGAGTGGAATACTTCCACAGACAAATTGAATATCAAGTCAGTGGAGATCAAACAATCACCTCTAACCATGAGAAAACTACTCTCCCATGTCAGCAAGCCATTTGACCCTTTAGGCCTACTCAGTCCTATACTAATTAAGGGTAAACTCCTTATACAGGAGTGCTGGCAAAGGAATTTGAGGTGGGATGAAACGTTGCCGGAGGATCTCCAAGAAAAATGGCAGCAGTTGATTCCTGATTACAACAAACTTAGTATTCTACAGTTTCCTCGAAATACCTTAGGACTAAATTTACCCACAAATTTACATGTATTTTGCGATGCTTCAGGCAAAGCATATGGCTCAGTAGCCTATCTAGTTAATACTCAACAATCATTTTTGCTTACATCTAAGGCAAGGGTAGCCCCGATTAAAAGGAGGTCACTACCCCAAATGGAATTAACTGCCTTATTAGTAGGTGTAAGACTGGCCCATTGCCTGATCAAAACCCTCAGTAATGTTCACCTTGGTGAAATAGTAGTGTGGTCGGACAATGAGGCAGTATTGCAGTGGGTTAAAAATGACAACAACAAAACTCCCTATGTCAGCAATAGAGTAAGGGAAATTCGTGAACTGTCTGCTGGTTATAAATTAAGACATGTCCCAACCAAGGACAATCCAGCTGACTATTTATCCAGAGGTTTGACTTTAAAGCAATTAGTTAAAACCGAGATGTGGTTTAATGGACCCCAATGGCTAGTTAGTGGTCAGTGGCCCCAACAGAAGCCGCAAGTCATTGTGACCAATATCACTACCCCTGTTGTGGATCCAGAACCCCCTCGAATTTTAGCTATCAATCCTCATCGCTATTCCAGTTTAAGTAAATTACTAAGAGTTACAGAAATGGTATTTGATTTCATCAACAAGATGGGGATCAAGTATCGATTTCCTAGTTCCATCAAATATTGGGTCAAACAAGCTCAACAAGAGACTTATGGGAAGGAATATGAACATCTCCCAGAAAGGTTGAGTAAGTCTCTGGGCATTTGGCTTGACTCAGACAACTATAACATTTTGAGATGCGGCGGACGTCTGCTTCATGCAGAAATAAATTTAGATACGAAGAATCCTATACTTCTTCCACGTCACCACATTGTCATGTTCACAGAAAATGGTACCATCCGTTTTCTATGTGCGGCGGCTGGACGCCACGAGAGAAGGTAAACAGCACACAGGACGCCTGCCAAGCTTGGGAGCTACTCTATCATGTAATCGTTTATTATTATTAAAGTCAGTAACCAGGAATGACTTTACATCAACCTTACTACCAAGACTATCTCAGCTATACACAGACACCACACTGGCGACGACGATGAACTGGGAACGCAGGTATTTTGTTCAACAAAACACAAGGAAGGAGCATGCTGTCTCGCCCAGAGGAGGAAGGAGAAGCTGTCTGTGAGCACCATACCCGATGCTGTATGCAACCCCATGCTGTGTGCTGACTGTTGCTGTGTGCTGATCGTTGCTGTGTGCTGGCCGTTGCTGTGTGCTGGCCAATGCTGTGTGCTACCCAAGCTGTGCTGAGTGTTGCTGTGAGAGGAATCTGCCGACGCTGTGTACGAAACGACGCTTTGATGCAGTGTACAAAACCCGATGTTTTGGTTACGAAACGACGCTCCGTGCTACAAAATTCTTCACGCTGTGAACCTACTGCTGCCTACTGCTGCCTACTGCTGCCTACTGCTGCCAACTGCTGCCTACTGCTGCCAACTGCTGCCAATTGCTGTACCAACTGCTAACAACTGCTGTGTTGCTGTGAGTAGGAACAACACATGTACACAAGGGCTAGGTAAGAAGTCAGTTGCTGCTGTGTTGTGCACTGTGAACTTTTGCATTAAAATGCTTGTGTGCTTTGCAAAATTAAAGTAATTACAGTGAATTCTTAAATAACATATACAGTGCAGTAAGTGTTATATATTCTGAGGAACATTTTAAGTGATAAGTTTAAATTTATTCAGTAAAAATGGCAAATATACCTCAGTTTCCTGCATTTGATCCTGACTGTGACCAGACAAACCTGTCACAGAGGTGGGTCAAATGGCTTAAAAGGTTTGAAAATTTGTTGATAGTTTCTGACATCAAAAGTGCTGAAAGAAAGCGTGCCTTTCTGCTTCATTATGCAGGTGATAGAGTTTGTGACATCTTTGATACACTGAAAGATACTGGTGGTGCCAAAGATTATGACACTGCCAAGGCCAAATTAACTGAGCATTTCAAACCAAGGCAAAATACTGCTATGGAAATTATGCATTTCAGGAGAGCAAAACAACTCTCTAATGAAACTGTTGATCAATACCATACACGTCTGCAGGGTTTAGCAGCCCACTGTGAGTTTGCTGATGTTGACAAAGAAATCAAACAGCAAATAATTGAAACATGCACATCTACACGTCTTCGTCGAAGAGCTCTAGAACTTGTTGATGATGAAAGTTCTCTTACCAAGATACTGGATATGGCTCGTCGAATGGAAGATGCTGCACGTGATGCTCGTGTCATGGAGTGCAGTGCCAACAACGGTTCTGCCACTGTTACTAACAGTCATGAAGTATGTAAGGTTCAGGGAGTACACCATGATCATAGAAGATATCATGCCAAACCTAACATTAAATTGAGCCGAGAACCACATCACAACTGGAGTCATGGAACAAGACTCAAGCAGTCACAACGACTCACATCAGAGGTTGTCAATAATAAATGTTACAATTGTGGAGGAGACTACCCACACCAAGATAATGTTTGTCCTGCACAAGGTAAGAAGTGCTATGAGTGTAGAAAACTAAATCATTTTGGTGCTATGTGTCGTTCCGCACTAAAGAAACCACAATCAATAAATAAAAGCAATGTACGAGGATCAAGTCATAGGAGTCGAGGTGGCAAACACAATATTGCACCTCAAATCAAGAATGTTAATAATATACAAGACAACATTTCATTACAACCAGTCTCAGATGACAGTGAATGTGATTATATTTATGGAGTACAATCAATCACAAAATGGAATGATCTTCCAAACAACCCAGAGACTATAGTATACATTGCTGGCATTTGTCTCAAAATTCTCATTGACACTGGATCAAACATTGACACCATTGCTGAGTGCCACTATGAAAAATTTAAAAAACAATTCCCAAAGCTTGAAAACTATAATGGCAAAGCCACTGCCTATGCTTCAAAGGTAGCCTTACCAGTGATTGGAACTTTCACTGCAGAGATTAAGTCAAAGAATGCAATGCTCATTACTACATTCCATGTTGTTAGGAATGCAAAGGAGTCTTTACTCAGTTACAAGACTTCAACCAAATTGGGGCTACTTCAGCTTTCTAATGCTGTAGCAGTGGAATCTGCAAACAATGTTGATGCTATTGTTGCTGAATTTTCTGATCGGTTTAAATCCATAGGTTGTTATACTGATAGCAAGGTACATCTGCATATCAACCCAGATGTAATTCCAGTTGCCCAACCACATCGCCGACAACCATTCCATACTCGCAAGAAAGTCGATGCCGAACTGGATAGGCTGATAGAACTAGATATCATTGAACCGGTAACAGGCCCAACACCATGGGTAAGCCCAATTGTCACTCCACCAAAGCCGAAGAATCCAGATGAGATACGCATTTGTGTAGACATGCGTGTTCCCAACAAGGCAATAATGCGTGAACGCCATCCTACACCCACTGTAGATGATATGATATACCGCTTGAATGGTGCAACTGTATTCAGCAAGTTAGATTTAAACAAGGGCTATCATCAGCTTGAACTTGATGATGAGAGTCGATTCATCACAACGTTTACGACACATCGAGGTCTGTATAGGTACAAGCGCCTGAGTTTTGGTATTAACAGTGCTGCTGAAGTATTCCAGCACATCATCAGCCAGGTATTGCAAGATATACCTAATGCTGACAACATGTCTGATGACATCATTGTTTATGGCCGTACCCAAGCTGAACACGACAAAGCTCTTCGTGCAACATTGCAACGCTTACGAGAAAAGAATTTGACGCTAAGCCGAGCAAAGTGTGAGTTCAATCAACATAAAATTGAATTCTTTGGACATGTACTTAGTGACAAAGGTCTGTCTCCAGATCCTAAGAAAGTTGCAGATATCAAGAATGCTGCACCTCCTTCAACATCCACTGAAGTACATAGTTTTCTGGGAATGGCAAACTACTGTTCTCGCTTCATTCCAGATTTTGCTACCATTACGAAGCCTCTACGTGAGCTCCTGAAGAAAAATGCATCATGGTACTGGAGCGATGTCGAGCAAAATGCATTTGATGCTGTGAAAGATGCACTAGTAGAAAATGCGACTGCTGCATACTTTGATCCATCAATGGACACTGAGTTAACGGTGGATGCTAGTCCTGTTGGTTTAGGTGCTGTGTTAGCCCAACACAAACCTGGTCAACCAGATTCAAGAGTAGTAATTGCCTACGCCAGCCGTTCTCTCACAGATGTTGAGCAACGATACAGTCAGACAGAGAAGGAAGCTCTTGCTCTTGTATGGGGCTGTGAACACTTCAATGTGTATCTGCTTGGTGCACCCTTTACCACGATAGTCACTGACCACAAACCGTTGGAGACCATCTTCAATAATCCAAAGTCCAAACCACCAGCTCGCATTGAGAGATGGGCTCTTCGTCTGCAACCATACAACTTTACGGTGAAATACAAGCCAGGTGCAGGCAATCCCGCTGATTACATCAGTCGACATCCTGCCAACAGTTTCACCATCACCAAGCATCAGCAAGTTGCCGAGGAATATGTACACTCTGTAACCTGTGATGCAGTCCCTAAGGCTCTCACTCTTGATGAAATCCGTACTGCAACCCTAGAGGACCCAACTCTGCAAGCAACAGTGGATGCATTGACTAAGAAAAAGTTTCCACGCATCCCACCCTCAGGAGTTGACCAAGATGCATTCAAAGCACTTGAACGCATCCAGACAGAATTAAGTGTTACGCAACAACGCGACACCGTGCTGCGAGGTACTCGTATCGTCATTCCAGCTGTTCTCCAGCAACGTGCTCTGAAGCTTGCACATCAAGGACACCAAGGTCTTGTAAGGACCAAACAGCTGCTACGAGAAAAGGTGTGGTTTCCTGGCATTGATCGTCAAGCTAAGGACATGCATGATGCCTGTGTCCCTTGCCAAGCTGCAGTGGATACTTCAAGACCAACACCTCTACAACCTTCACCACTACCTGCTGCACCATGGATGGAAGTATCGATGGACTTCTGTGGACCGCTACCAACTGGAGAGTACTTGATGGTAGTCATTGATGATCACTCACGTTATCCAGAAGTAGAAATCATCACTTCCACATCTGCAAAGGCTGTCATCCCGAAACTCGACAAGATCTTTTCAAACTTTGGCATTCCTGAAGTTGTCAAGACGGACAATGGACCGCCATTTAATGGACAAGACTTTGTCAACTTTGCTGAGCATATTGGATTCAAACACCGCCGTGTGATGCCACTACATCCTCAAGCAAATGGAGAAGTAGAGAGATTCATGCAACCTCTCATGAAAGCTGTACGCTGTGCTCATGCCGAAGGACGATCCTGGAAACAAGCTATGTATGCTTTTCTCAGGAACTACCGTGCAACACCGCATGGAACACTGGGCAAGTCGCCTGGCGAACTTTTATTTGGACGTCCTATGAGAATCGCACTACCTGTCATGCCAGCCAAGGTAACGGATAAACGTCTCGCTCAGAAGGATGCACTAGCGAAGGGCAAAATGAAAATTGCTCATGATCAACGTGCAAAGGAACAATTCATAAAGGTTGGAGATACTGTTCTCGTTAAAAAGAAAAAAGAGGGAAAGCTAGATATGCCGTATGATACAAAACCATATAAAGTGATTAGTGTAAAAGGAACTATGGTAACAGCGAGTAATAGAGATCATAGTATAACACGTAATATGGCTTATTTCAAAGTGATTCCAAATAGTGTAGAAAATGATGAAGTGCAAAGTCGTGCAAAAGAAAAAGAAAAAATGAGTTATAACTCGATAAACAATTCATCGAGGGATGTTTTTGTATTTAAGGACTCTCGTCCAAAACGACATGTTAAACGCCCTACACGATATGATGATTAATTGTGTTCCTATGTAATGCAAAGTATTTACTTGTTATGCTGAACTAAATTTAATATTGTTTGAATAATGCAGATCTCATTCAATATTTTGTAACTTTGTATTACAGTTTCTTTCATGTTTGTTTAACATTGCATATGTATTTTTAACATTGAAATCCTTTGTGGTAAAGATTGTTTAAATTCTTTGTGTGTTTAATTAATGTTAAATGTATGCAATATCTCTTGATATGTTAATAACTTACTTTGTGTCAATAACTTTGCTTTGTGCTACAAGCATGGTAGACATCCTGTATTCATTCTTTTTAAAGAAAAGGAGGGATGTCATGTTCACAGAAAATGGTACCATCCGTTTTCTATGTGCGGCGGCTGGACGCCACGAGAGAAGGTAAACAGCACACAGGACGCCTGCCAAGCTTGGGAGCTACTCTATCATGTAATCGTTTATTATTATTAAAGTCAGTAACCAGGAATGACTTTACATCAACCTTACTACCAAGACTATCTCAGCTATACACAGACACCACACACATCATTACTAAACTCATAGTTTTACATTACCATGAGCATAATACATTGCATGGTGGAGTATTAGATACTCTTACTGAAATCAGACAACGTTTTTGGCTTCCCCAAGGTCGCCAAACTGTTAAATCTTTAATCAAGTCTTGTATAATCTGCAAGAGATATGATGCTCGAGTGTGTCCTTATCCAGGTCCACCGCCCCTACCTAAGGAGCGAGTCGTACACCTTCGTCCCTTTGAAACCACAGGTGTCGACTATACAGGAGCACTAATTTTAACAGGCACACCGGACAAGATTCCAGTGAAAGCCTACATTTGCCTTTTCACTTGTGCTACCACACGCGGAGTACATTTAGAAGTCACTTCTGACATGAGTGCAGAAGCCTTTCTGCAAGCCCTTCGCAGATTTGCTGCACGAAGATCTTGCCCAAATTAATGATCTCGGATAATGGATCTAACTTCGTGGCAGGAGAAGCTTGCTTACAAGAAATATGGAACCATCCAGAAGTACACTCTGTGCTCAAACAGAGACAATGCTATTGGAAATTTATTCCTCCAAGAGCACCATGGCATGGCGGTTTTTACGACAGAATGGTGGGAACTGTTAAGAAATGCCTAAGAAAAACCTTACACAGGCAGAAAATTAATCTCACCGAGTTACAGACCCTTGTCGTGGAAATTGAAGCACGAGTCAACAACAGACCTCTAACCTATTTAACAGAAGATTTTCTCAAAGAAAACCCTAAGCCCCTCTCATTTGATTCATGGTGGTCTTCTGAGCCCTCTAATATCTCAGGAGACGAGGATCCAGCTGACCCTTCGTGTGTCAAAGCAAGTGACTTAGTGGAGAGTTATAGACATCTTTCAAGAGTAATAGAGAAATGGAATGAGGTCGGGACACGTGAATATTTAACTGCTTTAAGAGAATATCATTATGGAGCTGCAAGCCCATACAATAAAGTTCAACTTAAGCCAGGTGATCTTGTCCTAGTAGACAGTGATGGACCCAGGTCAGATTGGCCTATAGGTAAAATTGTTGATATCCATCCTGACCGCCATGGTGTATTACGAATTGTTAAAGTTCAGTGTCGAGGCACTACTACCTTGAAAACACTAGAGAAATTAGTACCTTAGAGTTAGCAGAACATGAGTGTTCTACAGATATACCTGTAACCCAAGTTTCAGAGAACAATGATTCTACTCAACCGAGCACAAGACCATCAAGAGTCGCTGCTCAGAACTGCAAAAACAAAACTTAAACAATATTTTGATTCCATTCAAGAGTAGATAACTTATCATTTAAACTTGAGGTGACCATGCTGATGCAGTGATGAGTTGATGTCCAGTACTAGTTACGAGTCATAGCGACCTTGGACAGTAGCCTCACTGTATTGATGAGGTCTCCTTAATCTTAAATGAACCAATTATTCATAATTTATTTTGTTAATATCCTTCTGTATCTTACAAAGGAATTATTCAATAATTTCCAATGTTTATTTACGTCCCCATGTTGACTTAAGAGTCATCTACCACAGATTCGGGACATTCGTTAGGTACGTACTAACATACTAACCCATGATATAACTTCAGGATGAGAAACAGGTGTACGTTAGTACTAATACCGAACTACGACCCGAGTTTTCTCTCCCCGGAGTTATGTTGGAAAAACCAACAGTTTTTATACATCATTGTATTTATACAACCTTTGAAAACCAAAGTAGTTACAAAATTACTAACTTATATATTTAATCATTATCATGATTTATTCATTGCCAAATTCTTCTAGTACGTGAGGACACAGGCAGCAACATGAATTTTCTCCACATTTAGTTGGATTTGTAACAAGAGTCCAGTTTATCATTCCTTTACTAAAAATAGTTAACTTTGATTTCGTAGTATACTATTACTTACTGGAGCTCCCTTATTTAACTAACATTTAAACATTGTAGAGGAAATTACTTTGATGAAAATGATTTACTTAATTTCCTCGATTGGCTGCACAACTTTTAGTAAGCCAATTTATGTTACTAGAACTTCTATTGTATCATAGAAGAATTTAATGTGATATTAATACTTGTTATTACCTCTTCCTTCCTTAGTCAATTGCGATAAATACATATTCATTTACGCTCGAAAGCCGCGCATGCGCAATAAGGAGCAGGAGGAAGAAGGGAGAGCGTCACTTGACACGTGAACGAGAGCACGGACGCCATAACAGCGTGTAGCAGAGTTGTGTTTCGACCTATTTATTTCGCTCCCACGATCAGTTGAGCGGGGTGCCACGTTATCTGGCACAACATAGCCGTGTCATAGACTAGTATACGAGCAACTCTAGAGTCAACGTCTTTCAAGCAGCAGCAGGGAGGACGAAGAATGCTCAAGTCTTACATCAACGACACGAGGCTCGGCGCCGCTAAGTTTACCTTTTTGTTATTGTGGCCACTATTAACATTTAGGTAGCAGTCGTTAGGCCGAATGCAAACCAACAAAATATAGTACGTGTCTTAATTAAATTTGCCATCTAATTATATGATTATTCAGTTTATTTCTATGATACAAATTGTTCAGACATTAGCTGATAATTTACTACGTCATCCTCATGATTTAGGATGTAAATGTAATTACCTATTGTGTAGAAGATTTCTACAATGTAATTGCCTTCAGTACCAAGGCGACTTCAACCGAGGTGCTAGGCTTCCCCACCGTTTCTGTGCAACAATTTACCCTATGCAACACGTCGTCGGTGGAGTGTAGCAACCGATTACACCTCACTAGCTCACAGCTAAGCTGTCATTTTTCATCAGTAGCAATAACCATAGTTACAGTAGTGATCTCCTAAAGAGATTCAATTATACTAACCCTTTGATTTACTGATGCTGGTCAACATTTCAGTAGTATATTTGAGGTGCATTTACCTCCATCAATATATATCTATATATTTTACTCACACATTTAATTTACTATGGTGAAGAACAGCACCAGAATAATGCTAGGGATGTATTAATCTTTAGCATGTAACCC
>WNGS01094326.1:0-20510 GCA_020271785.1 Procambarus virginalis
AATAGAAGCCCCCGTGTGGTTGGAAGCATTCTATGTCTGCCATCGACGGGACAGGCACCCAGAAAGGTAAGCGCCCCAAAACAAACCCCTATTCTGGTTAAAATTGCTACCAAAAGCCGAACTAGTGGATAGAACTCCCCAAAGAAAAACGAGCAAACTAGTGTGACGTCACACGCTGCCGCGCCGCTGTCTGCGCAGCTCCCCCCTCCCCGGGAGGGGGAAGGGGGAGCCCCAGACCCTCCGCGCCGGCTACCCACACCTCAGTTCTTGAGGCTGGATGTCAAAAACGCGAAAAAAAAACGCCGACCGGAGGGAGGGAGGGATGCCGGGGAGCCTCCGGGACTCACCCAGAAAATGGCGTTTCATTACATTCAACGCTGGTTTTCTGGGGGGAGCCCCGTCGGCTCCCCGGAGCTAACTACCCACAGACGAAAAAAGAGGGACTTACCCGGGAGGCGGTCGTCGCTCACTCCTCAACTCGAAGCCGAGACAACTGGCTGCAACCGCCGACCCAAAGCAACACAGGCCCGCCGGGGCCCAGGAACATTGACAAGGTAACGAGCAGCCAGGACCCTGTTCGACCGCCAAAAACCCCGCGCCCGAATATCAGACCAAGACATATTCCCAAAGACGGCAGCAAGCGCCGCGAACTTCCGAACGTCATGGGCACGGGGATAGACCGCAGGCTGGCTGGACTTAATAACCCTGCGGACGACCTGAGAGACCCGCACCCGCGAACAGGGAAGAAGGGAAAACGGATCAACCCAGAGCGCGTCCCCGGACACAGAAGCCGTGGCGCGCAAATAACGGCGAAGCGCCGCAACCGGACACAAAACATGATGCACCCCCGGCCTGACCAACCAAGCATCAACCACCCACGGACCCCTCCGGAACGCAGCAGTCTCATTCTTTGCCAGAAAAGAAGGAGACGGCTGCAAGCGAACAAAACTATCACCACGACCAAAAGAGCAGAAGCCCCTGCGCCGGAGGAGAGCATGAAGCTCCCCGACCCGACCCCCAGAGGCCAAAGCCAACAAGAAAAGAGCCTTGGAAAAACAATCCCGGACCGAAGGGGCCACAACGAAACGAGGAGACGAAAGGAAAGCGAGCACCCTGTCCAAAGACCAGGACGGCTCAGGCGGCGCATGAGCAGGCCGGAGGTGAAACAAAGCACGAGACAGCTTGCGAAACGGCGCAGACGTGACATCGATACCGAAAGCAAGCTGAAGCGGCTCCGCCAGCGCCGCACGATAGGAGGCGACAGTGTTAGGCATAAGATGACGGTCCTGAAACAACCACGAGAGGAAGGACAAGACCACCCGAACAGACAAGGAATGAACACGACGAAGACGCAAAAAGAAAGAGAAGGACCGCCAGGAAACTTCATACTGCCGCCGAGATGAAGCCCGCAGGTGAGACACCAACAAGGAGGCCACCTGATCACCATAGAGATGATGATAAACTCGAGTCAAAAATACCATACGCGAAGACTCGAGGAGAAGATCGAACCAGCCACGTGACGCACCGGCCCGATCTGCTGAAAGAGGCGGAGCCGCGGAAAAACCCTCGGGTTCGGACACCGAGCAACTAGCACCGGAAACCAAGGCTGGGCCGGCCACCAAGGGGCCAGAAGGACAACTCTCCCCTGGTAAGTCTCTAAGCGAGTCAGGACCTGGAGCAACAGCTGAACCGGGGGAAAGAGGTACAGGAACCTCCACCTCGACCAGTCGAGCCGCAAGGCGTCGACCCCGACGGCCTCGCGATCGGGGAAGGGCGCCGCATACACGGGAAGACGCCGCGACCACGCCGACGCGAAGAGGTCCACCTCGGGACGCCCGAACGTCTGGCAAAGCCAGCGGAAGGACTCGTCGTCGACCGTCCACTCCGTGGAGAGGGGAACGAAGCGAGACAGGGCGTCCGCCAAGACGTTGGACACGCCCCGTACGTGAACAGCCAGGAGAGCCAAACCCCGAGAACTCAGCAGACGAGTCACCCGAAGCGACCAACCCCAAAGAGACAAGGACCGCATCGAACCCCCGCGGTTCAGGCAATGAACCACCGGAGAGCAGTCCGAATGGAGCCGGATCGTTGATCCGCGGGCCACCCGAATCCTCCGAAGAGCAAACCACACCGCCGCGAACTCCCGCACCGTGCTGTGAGCTCGACGGAAGGACGGACCCCAACGCCCCTGGCCGGCCTGGTGAGCACTGGTCACAAAACCCCAGCCTAGAGACGACGCATCCGTGTACACATCGAGCGAGGGCTCGGGTAGGCGCCATGGCACCGAACCCCGAAAAACCCGAAGAGGAAGCCGGTGACGCAGCAACCGACGCAAGGCCCCGGGGGTCGAACCTTGCGATCGCGAGAGAGGCGGAAGGGGTGACCCCGAAGGAACCAGAACAGCCGACGAAGCCAAACCCGACCCGGCGGGTAGACCAGCATCGCGAAGTTCAGGCTCCCGCACAGCCCCTCGAGCAACCGCCGGGTGACCCGAGGGCCCACCAGAAACAGACGAAGGCGGGACCGCAGCCGCTGGAGAGACTCCGGAGGGAGAGACAAGGAGGAGGTGCGAGAGTCCCAAACGAGGCCCAGCCAAGTCCGAACCTGAGAGGGAACCAGATGGGACTTCCTCCAGTTCACCAAGAACCCGAACCCGGCGAGCTGGGAAAGAACCAAATCCCTGGCTAGCAAGCAAGCGGACCGGCTGGGAGCCCAAACCAGCCAGTCGTCGAGGTAGGCCAACACCCGAACTCCTAGGAGACGCAACCGAGCCACGACTACCCGTGTAAGGCGCGTGAACACGCGAGGTGCCAGGTTCAACCCGAACGGGAGACAACGAAAGCGGTAACTCTGACGCCCCACCACAAAACCGAGCCAGTCCCTGAACCGCGGATGAATCGGGACATGCCAATAAGCGTCCCGGAGGTCCAGGGACACCATCCAAGCGCCCGGCTCCAAAAGGAGCCGAACCTGAGACAGCGTAGTCATCCGGAAGGAGGGGCAATGAACCCAGGGGTTCAGACGGGACAAGTCCAGAATGAACCTCAGGTCCGCGCAGTCCCGTTTCGGAACCGGAAACAGACGGGAAACCCATCTGAGGGACGACGTCGTTTCGACGACGCCCAAACGTACCCACTCCAAGACGACGCGACGGAGCGCAGGGGAAGAAACTTGCCCTGCCAGCCCCGACCCCCCAAAGGGGGAGGGGCCACCCAACGCCACCGCAGACCGCAAGACACGACCTGAAAGGCCCACGAATCGTGGGACCAGGCGCGGGCGAACAGCGCAAGCCGCCCCCCCCCTCGCCCCGTCAACGGGGCAAACCGCGAAAGGGCCGGCGACCCTTACGAGACCCAGAACCCCGCACAGAGCGAACACCGCGCCGACCAGACGAGGGCGGGTCCGCAGCAGGAGCCGAACCCGAACCTGACACCAGAGGCCTACCACGACGAGAGGAACCCCGAGCTCTGGCACGACCCTTCCGGGAAGACCCACCCCGGGACCCCCGGAAGACCAACAAGTCCGACATCGGACGACAAGCCGCCGACGCAGCCTGAATAAACTGCGCCACGGCCGACTCCGCAAAAAGAAGAGGACAAAAGGGGGAAGAACGCCTAAGAGCCAGAGCCCAAGCAGATTCCACGGAGGAACCCAGCACCGCCTGCCGACACGCGAGACGGGAAGCATAAAACAGGGAAACCGCATCCCGCAAAATCGGCGTGAACAGCTTCAACAAGGCAGCGAACGAGCGCGCAGCCGAGGACAAGGCGCCGGACCCTGGGACGGACCCAAGCGTCCTCACATCCTCCACGAGCCAATCCGAGGACAGCTCCAGGATGGAAAAGAACCGCAAGGCCGAAGCCAAAAGGCCCCGGGCGCGCAAGTCCTCCGCAACAAGCGCCGCCGAAAGGACGGGAACCTGCACATGGAGCTGAATAACGCCCACATCGCGGGGGAGGGCAGGGGCAAACAAGCACTCATTCAGGTACTCAAGCTCGCCCCCCAGGAAAACCTGAATCACCGTGGAAGCTTCCCGCCACTCCAACGTGCGGGAACGACAGAAGGAATGCCAGGAATCCAAAACAAGCAAGGGGCAGGCTGCTAGCCAGGAAGACTCCGGAACCTCGTAACGGAGCCAGAAAGGGAACGAAGTCCCAAACCTGAACTCAGATGGATCCAGTTCCGAGGCATAATCCGGGTCCCGCAGGAGGTAAGCTGCAAAGGCCGCTCGCACCTCACCAGGTTGGATGCGATAAGCCGAAAACCTCCGGAAAGACGGAACCGACGAACCCGGGGGAACACGGAACCGAACCCGGGGAGGGGCCGACACCAAATCCAACTCGTACGCAGAGGGGGGAAAAGAGAACCCCACTCCTTGTAACAATAAGCCCCGCTCAGAGGGAAGAAAAACCCAGGCGGGGTCCAGCGGAGCCCAAGGCCCCCAAGTCAGCCCCTCCCCAGCCTCGAGGTCCAACACCACAGGACCCGAGGCCGAGTCCTCTCCCCAAGCCCCGACCCCACAAGACAAGGACGGAGCAGCCGGAACAGCTGAAGGAAGGGGGGCCCACTGGTCAGACCCCGAAGCTTCGGCCGGGAGACAAGACTCGAATGCCTCTGCCGCTCCCCCGGAAGGGGCACCCCCCGAAGCTGCCCGAGTCTCAAGATCAAGTAACCCCTGCTCCGACCCCGAAACCCTCAGACGTTTCGGGGCTGGAAGCAAGGGGGGGGGGGACCAGAACGAGCAGTAGGGGAAGGACGAGGAGGCGCGGACTGAACCAGGATCGAAGCGACCCCCACCCCCAAGTCCGGGTCACGAAAAGCAAAGCGGGGCAGCCCCGGGGCATCCGGGTGAGCAACCAACCTAGCGCGTTGCAACAGACGAAACCTAGACTGCAACGCACGCGCCGCCTGTACCCGAAGAGAATCATCAGAGGATTGGGTAAATTGAGTCACAAGCAAGCAGCAACACTCACAGGACTCAGGGTCGAAAGTATCACCGACCCAACAGGCAGCATGGCAGAGGCAAAAACAATGAGGGTCACCCTGAGACAAAGGGACCGAGCAACCCTCAAACTCGCACACAGCGAGTGGGGACTCCGGGGTCACATCCATCGGACCCACGCGCCCCCTAGGGGATTCCCAGGGTCCTGAGCGTTTACTTTAAGAGGACTCGCGCTCAGGTAGTCCCAGGCAGGGAGCTGCTAACCGGCGCCCAAAACTACCAATCGAACTTCTATAGCTGTACCCCAGGGACGTGTACACTCACGGGGACCTAGCAGGGGGCGCCATCGAGTATAACCGTGAAAGGGTTAGAACTAAGGAATGAATATGACAGAACCCCCCACCAGGCAAAAACAAAAAGAAAAACAAAACCCCGCAAGAGGACAGCGAACCCCAGGGAACAGAGCCGGCCGCTATGTCGGGAATACAAGCTGTGCAGCACCCTGCGCCCCTACCAGTGCAAACTGCCTCTTACCTGCCAGTAACAAGGGAGAACAGAACACCCAAGAGCCCAACAGGCGGCCGAAAAACCGAAAAAGGTAAAACGGACCAGCAGAGGCAGATCCCAAGGAGCCTGTGGAAGGTGGCCCCAAGCCCCAAGGGTAGTACTTACAGGGCACCTAGGGAAGGAAACCCTAGGCGCATGCAGCCCGAGTACCAAAAATTACTCCTGGCTCTCGCACCCAGAAAACAAACACCACACGCAAGCACAGTGTTGTAGCGAACACCGGAGCCAGAGCACACGACCTTCGCCTATAGCATCAGCCTCAAGAACTGAGGTGTGGGTAGCCGGCGCGGAGGGTCTGGGGCTCCCCCTTCCCCCTCCCGGGGAGGGGGGAGCTGCGCAGACAGCGGCGCGGCAGCGTGTGACGTCACACTAGTTTGCTCGTTTTTCTTTGGGGAGTTCTATCCACTAGTTCGGCTTTTGGTAGCAATTTTAACCAGAATAGGGGTTTGTTTTGGGGCGCTTACCTTTCTGGGTGCCTGTCCCGGTCGATGGCAGACATAGAATGCTTCCAACCACACGGGGGCTTCTATAGGCCATTGCTCCCCTTGCCTCTCTGAGGGGGCCCGGTTCTGGCCGTGGTTCCCGGTAGGCCTAAGAACTCCATACACATGACTGATGCCAAAGTCTGACATTAGCATATCAGCCTGGGATAGCTCCGGGGAGCCGACGGGGCTCCCCCCAGAAAAAATAATTTTTTCTTCCTAACCTGTTAATATGTGTTCACTGATCACGGGAAAAATAATAAAAAAATCGTAAGTGCCATATATTGCCCGCTATAGGCCGGGGAAGTCTGGCAAATTATAGGCGCTGACTCAGCATGCGTCCCAGGCGGTCTGTTGCTCGCCAGCTGTCAGGCCAGAGTTGCCACAAAGAGATAATTACCTAACTATTTCAATGTCTCTGATTGATGTTTCATAGTTTTTTTGCTGTAATATTATTCATTAGTGTGTAGTTTGATATATTTATATAATAAAATGAGTGAATCATTGCTGTACTCAAAAATATGGTGTGCATATTGTTGATTCAGTTATGTTCATCAATCAGTGAACAAATACTTTGTTGGTTATTACACTATAAGCACAGGTTATATATAAGTATCTGCATGTTTTGTTCACCATAACGAACCACTAAGGTGCTATTATGAGTCAAAGGTAACGAGGAGTGACCGCCGTGTACCAGCCAGCCACTCATGCCCTCCCCCAAGTCACCTGACTCAACCACATTCTCCTCCCACAATACTGTTTTTGCTTTTATTCACTATATACAGATGCTATATATAAGTATCTACATTCGTGTTCACCATAACGAACCACTAAGTTGGTATGCTGAGTGGCAGTGGCAGTGGCAGCCAGTGGCAGCCCGCCACTGGCTGCCATTCCCTCCCTCACCTCATCTGACTTGCCACCATTCTCCCCCACCATACTGTTTTTGCTTTATATACAGACGTTATATATAAGTATTTATATGTTTTGTTCACCATAACTGTACGTCTAAGCTTGTATGGTGAGTAAGGCACAAAGACGTAGGACCTCACACAGTCAGCTGATGGCTGCCGCCCTCAAGGCCAGACGCACTAATTTCTCCTCCAACAATACTGCTTGTGGTGTTATTACGCTATATACACACATTATATATAAATATCTACCAGTTTTATTCACCATACTTGTACAAGTAAATTGGTATGGTGCCCAAAGACCATCGTGGTCATCAGTAAACAACATGGTTAGTCCTGCAGACGACGCACCTCCCTCACCAAAATGGCAGCTCCCAACCTACTCCTCTTGCTGTTTATACACTCTATACACACATTATATATATAAGTATCTACATTTGTGTTCACCATAGCGAACCACTAAGTTGGTATGGTGAGTGCAATCAATAAAAGGTGGCCACACACAGTCAGAAAACAACGCCACACCCTCCCTCCCACAGCATTACTCCTCCCTCCATGGCGCACAGCGCTAAATATCACCACAATCCCTGCTATTATCAGAACCCTGGTCAGTTTTATCACAGTCAGGGGTCCTCTGTAATAATATTATCGCTACATAATAGCATGAACAAGTATATTATGGCATTTTTAGGCGATGCTGTGGTCACAAGCTGAACAGCAGTGCTGTCAGCTCATGCTGCGTGCGTCAGGCTTGGTAGCTTACTCAATACTGAGGCCCCTAACACCCAGGAGTTTGGCCCACGATTTCTTAAAAAAATGGCGTCTTTACAAGAGCCCTGATGAAGGTGTGGTGAACCCCGTGTATCCGCGGGCCATTTAAATCTTGCGTAGTACTCCAAAGCATCATATGATGCGATGCGCAATTTACTGCAAGTCGGTCAAAGCATCATATGATGCGATGCGCAATTGAAGGGTTAAGAGTGGCTCGTATGCTGGATTCTCGGGGTTTGGCTAACCGTGAGGTTCATGTCCGGCGTGTGTCCTGCGTCCTGGCGGGCAGCTGTCTCGGTTCATTCCTCAGTTCGCGGATTGGCCAGTCGTCGCCAACTCGTTTTGTTTCCTAGTGTTTCTATGCACCTTTTCCTTACTCTTCGTAGGCCGTCTTCTCTTTCGTATCGGGTTGTCTTGTCCTTTCTTGGGTTTTCAGGACTACAGTTTTTGATGTTTCTTACTGTTGCCTCCTTTGGGCGGTGCTGGCGGAGCCACTCCGGCTTAAGTTTCAGGTGGACGTCACATCTGCCCCGTTTCGTACGCTTTCTCGTGTTTTGCTTGACCTCCGGCCTGCTCATGCGTCGCCTGAGCCATTCTGGTCCTCGATCAGGGTGCCTTCTTATCTTCTCCTCAGTTTGTGGTAGTCCCTTCGGTTCAGGTTTCTGCTCTTTGGTACTGGTGGTAGGTTTGAACGTTTGCAGTGTTTCTCCGTCCTTCTGGCGACGGTCGAGATGGCTGCTTTCTGGAGGGGTTCTTGGGGTTATTGATGCTTGATTGGTTCGGCCGGGGGTGCGTCCTGTATTGTCTGGTTGTGCTTTTTTGCCGTTACCTGCGTACCATGTCTGGGGACGCGCTTTGGGTTGATCAGGTTCCCCTCGTTCCCTGTTTCAGGGCTCGGGTCTCCCAGGTCGTCCGCAGAGTTTTTAAGTCTTCAAACCTGCGGTCTGTCCTTGCGCCCGTGCTCTTCGGACGTTTGCAGCTTTTGCTGCTGTGTTGGTGACGTCTAAGGCTGTTTTCAGGCGCAGGAATTTGAGAGTCGCACAGGTTCGACTGGACAGAGAGCACCATGCCGGCCAGGCGAAAAAGGCACAAAACTGTATCAAAAGGCCCACCTCGACAACAAAACCTCAAATTCCCAGCACGACCACAACATGTGCCAAGACCCAAAAAGATCAGTCTGCAAGCCAGGAAGATCCCGGAACTCCAGAAGGCAGAACCGGGTCACACGAGGAAACATGAACTCACAAAGGGAGCCCAAGAGGAAGAAACCTCCGGAACGAAACCAAAGAACGCAAAGGAACCCAGAATCGAACCAGGGGGAGCCCAAACCACCATATTTGCTGGCAGAGATACACCACAGAAAGGCAAAGCATAGCTCCCAGACAGAATTTTGATTTTTGCTTGAGCTTGATTTGATGGTTTCAGTGAAGAAAGCATTGAGATAACCAGTCTATACAACAAGTTGGCAAAATTAGATACTATAGTGACCTCCCATATAGAATTAATTAGTAAATTGAAAGAAAGTAATGACCATTTAATAGCAAAGTTGTATGTCTTGAGGGTGTTGTGAAAGACTTGTGCAAGGATAAGATTAAATTGGAAACAAATTGCAAAGCCATGGAAGAAGAAAATAGTCTCTTAAAAATAGCTTGGAAGAAGTTAAAGTAAATTTAAACACAAATGACTACAATAGGTTAGGTAAGGAAATTCAACAGGAGAAACAGCTTTTGTCAGCACAGATGGAGGAAGTTGCACAGGGAATAGAACAGTGCAAGAAAGATATGCAACTCACTTATGCGCAAGTGGCCAAGGACAAGGAAAAAATAGAAGAAGCAGTAAAAGAAGTCAAACACTGCAGCAACCAAGATAAAACAAACATTAGGCTAGAAGTGAGAAAAGAATTGGCATCTAACCCAAAGTTGGTGCAAAACACAGTTGATCGGAGTAAGTCCCTGATCATTTTTGGATGCAAAGAAAAGGAGATAACATCTAGGTCAGAAAGAGCTGTAGAAGAAGCAAAAGTAGTAGATAAAATTGTTGGCCTCGTGGAAGGTCTTACAACCAAAGAGAATGTGTGCGACTACAGGAGAATAGGCAGATATGTAAAAGGGAAAGATCGACCTTTGAGGATCACCCTAAACGGTGCCAAACAGATGGAAGAAGTACTAAGGAATGCCAGAAAATTACAAAGCGTTGAGGATGGGAAAGGGTGGTCGTTAAGACAAGATCTTTCAAAAGAAGATAGAGAGAAGCTGAAACTGAACCTCGCCGAGGCAAAACGTCTAAATGAGAGCAGGAATGAAGAAGAAATCAATTCTTTTTTCTACAAAGTGATAGGGGTAGGCAGACCAGTAAAGTGGTACATAAAAGCAAACCAACAAAATCATTAGAGAAAGGGGAGTGAAAAATAAGAAGATGGGGAACAAGTTCCTGAAGATTGCATACACCAACATAGATGGAGTAAGGTCAAAGATACTGGAGTTAAGTGATGTAATACAGCTGCAGACACCAGACATTGTTGCACTCACGGAGACAAAACTTGAAGATGTTATTTTAAATGAGGTCATATTCCCAAGGGGCTACTCAATTTGGAGACGGGACAGAAAAATTAGTTAAGGCGGTGGCGTTGCTGTGCTGGTGAAAGAACACCTAAAGGTGAACGAAATAATGACTACCAATCCACAAGAAGTTGACTTAATAGCACTAGAGATCTGCCATGAGGATGATAAACTAGTGACCATAAATGCATATAGTCCACCGCTAAGCAGCACATGGTCAAAGGAGGAGCTAGATAGTAAACGAGAAAGTCTTGTAACGATAATGAGAGAGATCATAGCGAGAGCGGATAACGATAGTTCACGACTGTTGATAGTCGGCGACTTCAACTTGAAATCCATAGACTGGGAAGCATAAGAAGCTAAAACAGAAGATTTCTGGACCTGTAAATTTGTAGACCTCATCCTGGAAACATTCTTGTATCAACATGTTAAACAAGCTACGAGGATGAGGGAAGGAGACGTTCCCTCCATGCTAGATTTGATATTTACCAGGAAGGAGGAAGAAATATTTGACATTCAGTACCTTCCTCCCTTGGGTAAAAGTGACCATGTCTTTTTGGGGATAAAGTATGCAATGCGTTATAATCTGGAAGAAAATATGATGGTCGATGCAATTGAAAAACCTGACTTTAGGAGAGGACATTATGGCAACCTTAGAAAATTTTTTATGGAGTATAATTGGACAGACTTGTTGCTAGGCAAGGAAGTGAATGAGATGTATGTCAAGTTTTGTGAAAATATGATAAAGGCACAAAAAAATTTATACCAAAACAGAGAAGCAGAACTAGGAAACAGGATTGGTTCGACAGAAAGTGCGAGAGGGCCAGAGACCAAAAGACACAAAAATGGAATCAATACAGGAAGAGGCCAAACCCCCAATCATACCAGCGATACAAAGATGCGAGAAACAACTACACGGCAGTGAGGAGAGAGGCAGAAAGAAATTTTGAAAAAGGGATTGCAGACAAATGTAAAACAGAACCAGGTCTATTCTATAAATTCATAAACAACAAATTGCAGGTAAAGGATAATATTCAGAGGTTGAAAATGGGAAATAGATTCACGGAAAATGAAAAGGAAATGTGTGAAACATTAAACGAAAAGTTCCAAAGTGTGTTTGTACAAAATGAAATCTTCAGGGAACCAGATACAATAAGAATTCCAGAGAACAACATAGAGCACATAGAGGTGTCTAGAGACGAAGTGGAAAAAATGCTCAAGGAGCTAAATAAGAACAAAGCAGTTGGTCCAGATGGAGTTTCACCATGGGTTCTGAGAGAATGTGCACCTGAGCTCAGCATCCCTCTTCAACTGATCTTTCAGGCATCCCTGTTTACAGGAGTTGTAGCTGATGTGTGGAAAAAGGCTAACATAGTTCCAATTTACAAGAGTGGAAGCAGGGAAGACCCCCTTAATTATAGACCGGTATCATTGACAAGTGTAATAGTCAAAATATTGGAAAAAATAATTAAAACTAAATGGGTAGAACACCTGGAGAGAAATGATATAATATCAGACAGACAGTATGGTTTTCGATCTGGTAGATCCTGTGTATCGAATTTACTCAGTTTTTATGATCGAGCAACAGAGATATTACAGGAAAGAGATGGTTGGGTTGACTGCATCTATCTGGACCTAAAAAAGGCTTTCGACAGAGTTCCACATAAGAGGTTGTTCTGGAAACTGGAAATATTGGGAGTGACAGGTACGCTTCTAACATGGATGAAAAATTTTCTGACTGATAGAAAAATGAGGGCTGTGATCAGAGGCAATGTATCTGACTGGAGAAATGTCACAAGTGGAGTACCACAGGGTTCAGTTCTTGCACCAATGATGTTTATTGTCTACATAAATGATCTACCAGTTGGTATATAGAAATATATGAACATGTTTGCTGATGATGCTAAGATAATAGGAAGGATAAGAAACTTAGATGATTGTCATGCCCTTCAAGATGACCTGGACAAAATAAGTATATGGAGCACCACTTGGCAAATGGAATTTAATGTTAATAAATGCCATGTTATGGAATGTGGAATAGGAGAACACAGACCCCACACAACCTATATATTATGTGAGAAATCTTTAAAGAATTCTGATAAAGAAAGAGATCTAGGGGTGGTTCTAGATAGAAAGCTATCACCTGAGGACCACATAAAGAATATTGTGCGAGGAGCCTATGCCACGCTTTCTAACTTCAGAATTGCTTTTAAATACATGGATGGCGATATACTAAAGAAATTGTTCACGACTTTTGTTAGGCCAATGCTTGAATATGCAGCGGTTGTGTGGTGCCCATATCTTAAGAAGCACATCAACAAACTGGAAAAGGTGCAAAGACATGCTACTAAGTGGCTCCCAGAACTGAAGGGCAAGAGCTATGAAGATTCCTACAGTAAGCAAATGCTGGATACTTCGCTAAGATTTCGGGCAGCACATCATTATGAATGAAGTACTGAAGGTTAGAGGCATTAAATATGCCAAAACTAGAAAACAGAAGAAAAAGAGGTGATATGATCACTACATACAAAATAGTAACAGGAATTGATAAAATCGATAGGGAAGATTTCCTGATACCTGGAACTTTGAGAACAAAAGGTCATAGATATAAACTAGCTAAACACAGATGCCGAAGAAATATAAGAAAATTCACTTTCGCAAACAGAGTGGTAGACGGTTGGAACAAGTTAGGGGAGAAGGTGGTGGAGGCCAAGACCGTCAGTAGTTTCAAAGCGTTATATGACAAAGAGTGCTGGGAAGACGGGACACCACGAGCGTAGCTCTCATCCTGTAACTACACTTAGGTAATTACACTTAGGTAATTACTAAAACACACTGCCAGAAGAATTAATTGGACTAGCTTACAGAAGGACCCGCACTGCTGAAATTCTTAAGCTCTTTCAAACGGCTCTGGCTGAGGCCAGGGAAAGTATGGTAGAGCTGAGGCAGACAGTTTTAGTTTAGTTCATTTATTATGCACCCCATACCCATCTTGTGGGCGGTAGTGGAAAGGGTTACAGAGGCACATAATGGGCTCAGGGACTGAACCCCACAATTCATTTAGCTAAGCAAGTTACAATCTTGATGAGCTAGTTACAAAATTCAATATAAGTCGTCACATCAACAATGGGTTCGAGATCGACCTCAAGTACAGGTTCTAAATTAAGCAACTGACATATGTGGAGAGCTAGTGTCACAATTTATATGTTTGTCCTGCACACCGCCCCCATCCAGTGGGCAGCGGTGGATAGGTTACAATCACTCAGTTACTACCTACAGTTAGCAAACTGGGGATATTTGGCTAAAATTTCTGGTAGCAGATCATTTTGAATGAAATATTTACACATCGCTGGAACATTGGTTATAGAATTGTCTCTAAATTCACGTATCTTTTCGCACTCCATCACATAGTGACGGAGGGTGTGCGAATAATTTTGTTGACACAGTTTACATTTGGTCAGGTCTACATCGGCAGATAATGAGAATTCCCAGAGATACTTGTAACCGAGTCTAAGCCGAGCAGCAGTAACATCTAGAAGTCTGCTGATTTTATTGGATGATCCATAGATGTGTGGCTCCTCTTGCATGATAGTATGATGATAGATGGAATTACTGGTGTCAATTTCACTTTGCCTCAGATCTACAAGATCTTGTTGAAGTTCTCGGTGTACTGCTGCTCTCAGATTGCTCATTGACAATCCAAGGTTACACTCAACGGCTCCTTTAAAGGCAGATTCTTTGGCTAACTTATCAGCTCTATCATGCATTCGGAGGCCAACATGAGATGGAGACCACATGAAATGGACTCTGTTACCATCCTTAATAATTTTGTTGTATTTGTGTCTAGCTTCGGACACGAGCATGTTACAGTTATGTCTTAAAGAGTTGAGAGCATTTAAGGATGATAAGGAGTCACTTACAATTAATGTATCAAGTTTGGAGACTTGTACACATTTCAGTGCAAGGATCAAGGCAAATAGTTCGGTCTGAAGGGTAGAGGCCCAATTGTTTATACGGACTCCCCACTCAAAGTACAAGCCATCGCCCATTGTCAGAACAACTGCACTTCCAGCTGCACCCGTGGTGCGGTGTAGGGAACCATCAGTGTATATGATTTGAGAGAGAGAATGCTCTGTGGACAGAGCATCAATATGGCTTAAGGCGTTGAGCTTTGCCTCAAGACGAAGCTTGGGCTTATCTCTAATTTGCTTCTTGGGTGGAAAGGGAGGGATTAAAACTGGAAAGGGTGTAACCTCCCACGGTGCAGGAAAGTGCCGTTGTTGTTTCTCTTGGTACAAATCATGAACCCCATACATTCTGAGTTGAGTTCCAGTTTTTGTTATCCATTTGGAACAATGCTGATCTTCAATAAAGTAAGTCTGGAGGGCTTCTGTGCAAGGATTAGGATGAGTTAGCCTAAGCATTTTTATACCAATTTGACAGTTAATTTCAGTAACACGATCAACAACGCTCAGAATATTAAGTTCCTTTCTCATATTAAGTATCTTTGTGGTACGAGGGCACCCAAGGATTATCCTCAGGGCTTCGTTCTGCAATTTTTCAAGCCCTCCA
The DNA here is from genome assembly GCA_020271785.1 of Procambarus virginalis. NCBI lineage: Eukaryota > Metazoa > Arthropoda > Malacostraca > Decapoda > Cambaridae > Procambarus > Procambarus virginalis. The sequence continues at coordinate 14,804 of WNGS01094326.1, forward strand.
AGCTTTCTTTCAGGCATCAAAACAAGCAGAGGTGCAGCATAATCCACTAAAGATCTGATGTATGCAAGGTACATCATTTTGACAATTCTGACATTGGCACCATAGCCTGAGTGATAACCTGCAACAGCCTTGAGAGCTCGGAGCCTCTCTTTATACTGACGACAGAGTCTGAATACAACAGGACCATACAGTGGCACCTCAAGGCCAAGGTATTTGAATCTGTTTACATAGTCAAGCTGGGAGCCATCAGATAGTTGCATCTTGCGAACAGCTCCTCCCTGCCTGGGTGGGCGCCGATTTAGTATCTTTGTTTTCTCTGCTGAGATAATTAAACCTAGGTCCTGACATGAATCTAATACAGAGTTAAGAGTGTTCTGTGTGTTAGCATACCCAGTGGTGTGTATCATTATATCATCAGCATAGCTAATGATGTGGACGTTGGGTTTGCTCGGTATAGAGTTTAACAGCGTGTTTATTAAGATATTAAATAAGGTAGGACTGAGGACACCACCCTGCGGGGTACCTAGTTCAAAGTCTCTTGTTACACTCCTATGCCCCTGGAAAAATACAGATGACTTCCTGTTGGATAAGTAACCCCTGATCCAACAAAGAAGCCGACCACCAACATTCATTCTTGCAAGCTCACTCAAGATAACATGTCTATTTGCAATATCAAAGGCAGACTTAAGATCTAGGAAGGTGGTATATGACTTTTCAGTGTGCAGGGTAAGAAAGGTGGTGATGCAATGATGCACACTCCTTCCATGCATGAAGCCATATATCTGGGGGGATAGCATGGTTCTTATTCTATGGAGGAGACGGTTTAGGACCATTCTCTCGAATGTTTTGCAAATGCAGCTAGTAAGGGAAATTGGGCGGAAAGCATTCTCTTGATTTGGCTTGGGAATTGGAATGATTATACTGTTGGTCCAAGAGATAGGAAGTTCCCCAGTAACATAGCTCATATTATACAGCTCAAGCAGGGGATTCCCTGGTACTAAAGGGAGCAGACGCAATATGTCATAAGTGATACCATCTTCACCGGGGGATGTGGCTTTGCCTTTGTTTAGGGCCGCGAGTAATTCAAACTCAGTGAATGGCACGTTGCATTCATCTTCCTTGTGGAGCATGAAGTCAACGAGCCTTTCTCGATCTCCGTAACCAGCATTTAATCTGAACTGTATGTCTGGGGGAAGATTATTGAAGCTAGAGGTGGTTGCCCAAGCATCGACTAACTCGTTTGCTCTGTGTAGAGGGTGAGGGTGTGCTACTTGGCCGATCTTATCGCCTTTAATTCTTTTAATATCCTTCCATGCCTGGCTGAGGGGGTGTGAGAGTTGAGACTGTTAACAAAAGTTTCCCAGTTATCTTGCCTGAGCTCTGTCATGCGCTCCCTCGCCTTGGCTAGGGCTTTCTGAAAGAGCTTGAGCATTGCTGGCGTACGTGTTTCCCTATATGCAAGTCCAACTCGTCTGGCAGTGCGTTTCAAAGTACGCAATTTGGGGTCATTGTAATAGGCATGACGTTTATTACCTTTCATGTCGTTCCGACTATTGGATGGTGCAGGGGGCCGACCTAAAGGGTCAGCAAACATCTGAATGCTCTGTACTAGATCGTCGTTAAATGTCTGGACTGTGGAGGGATCATAAGTGCTGTACCACTCTGACACATGAGCAACAAAGTCTTCACGTCGAGCAGGAGGAACACTGAGCCGTTTGCGTTTGAAAGTTCCACCGGGCAGGATGGTATCTCCTATACATAGAGTAGTCAATCTAGGGTGATGATCTGACAACAAATCTGTTACAATAGTTGATGTGCACCAGACGTGAGAGACGTTGAAACCAACACAGAGGTCTAGAATGCCTCCACAAATATGCGTGGGTTCAAGGTCACCCACAATCTGCACATCTTGGTGACTATTTAGTAGCGACAGCAGTTGATTCCCATTACCGTTACTGAAGCGAGAGCCGCCAATGTCCTTGTGTCTAGCATTGTAGTCACCAAGAATGATGGTTGGCTCTGCTTGAGCGCAGGCTGGAAGATCAATATAATTTAACTTTCCTGCTGGAGCATATAGATTAAATACATTGAGGACAGAGTTGCCCACATAGATCCTCACTCCATGATACTGTTGACCGGCAGTTTGTTTTTCTGGCAGAAGTTGATGGGGTAGGGATTGTTTGATGTATAGAATGCAAGAGTTGCTGGATCTGAGGTTGTAAGAAACAAATGAGGGCAATTTCGGGGGTGAGGATCTTGCGGGAACTCTGCACTCCTGGAGACATACAATATCGATGTGTTCAGTTGTTACTTTGTGATGTAAATCTGAGAATCTTTTTTTGAGGGATGCAATGTTCCAGCTAAGGATGGATAACTTAGTTAATTGTGCATTTAAAGTCAGCATTATATATTGATATTATTAGTTCACTTAATATATGTTATCTATATACATATTATCTATTGCACTACGGTATAAGTCCAGGAACATTTTTTAGTTTTTTACCAATGTCACACATTTGTATCCAATGGTCTAGTACAATTTGTCGGTCATTTCCAGCTATAGAGTCGTTTTTAACATACTTTAGCACAACGCTGGCAGTTAACCTGCGTGGAAGGGCTCCACTACACAAGGTTTCAAGATCACTAGAAGTTTCCCCTGATGGGCAAGCGAACACATGTTTGGAGGGTTCAGGGGTGGAAGGGGAAGTTTGGCAGTCATTGCTTACAAGTCCCCTCATACACGTGAGCATCGTCGAAATATCGCTGGTGGATTTTTTCTCATGTTGGAGTTGCTCTTGCAGCCGCTCCGTTTGCTGCTGTGACTGCTGCTGGTGTTCCTGCAACCGGTCACGAAGGGCAACCACTGCTTGAACAGTGGAGCAACCCAAGGGCGAGGTGGTAGGGAGGCTGAGGTTGCGATCTGTCTCATTTTGATCCAGTTCCTTATCCCCCACTTCCAGTTGACTGTGGGGTCCAGCTGTGGATGGTGGTCTCACAGTAGGTGACATTATCCCAGAACCAGGAAGTGGCCACTCTACATCAGGGGAAGGCCCACAACTGGCAGAAGATGCAGCACCTGGTTCTTGTGGGGGAGCTGGGATGATGGCAGGAGTCTTCGGTCTGGCACCGGTCCCCTTGTGCACTTCATAATTATCAGGTGGTGAGTTTGGCAGCCAGCTGGAGCGAACATCACCTCCAGATGGCTCTGAACAGCGAGTGGGACTGATTGCAGCATTTGGCAACTGCTCTACATGGTGGTTTGAAGGGTATGGCGAGTGTTGTGTCAACACCTCCGGGAAACAGGTTCCTGGCACCTGACGGGCAGGCGCAGGTTGAACAGACACCTGTCGTCTGGCCCCGTGGTGCACTTGGTGCTTGGCAGATGGTGAAGTATTTGGTATCCAGCTGCTACGAACACTACGTCCTGGTGGCTCTGCACAGGAATTAGAGCCGGCAGCTGTACCTGGCAACCGTCCTCCCGGGTGGGCGGGGCCGGGCACCTGGCCGTAAGCAGCTGGTCGCTTGACACAGTCAAGGTGCCAGGCTTGAACACCGCTCCTGTCACAGTTTATGCATTTTTCACTTACTGACTGCAGTTCCTTTATGAGTTTAAAACACATCTCAGATTTATGAGGTTCACCACACACGGCACAAAAAAAGTTTTTGCTTGTGCAGTACCTGGCCACGTGACGTCCCCATCGTTGACACTTATAACACCTACGAGGGGGAGGGTTGTAGAGGGCAATGTTATAGTGCCGACCTAAAGCTGCTCTAGAGTAAATTCTGTCCGGTATAGGCGTGGCACCTTTCCATGTGGCAGCTATGAGGCCATTTCTCAGACGTTTAGAGTTTACAATATTTTCATCACAAAGATATTCAGGCTTAATGAGTTTATTAACATTGAATATGACAATGCTTACTTTTGGACGCCTAGGTGCTGCATTTTTCATTTTAATGCCTGCATACTCTGTGTTTACCAACACATTTACAAAAGTACTTTCGTTTGTAACGAAGACATAGTCACTTTCATCTCTAGGTAACCTAATGACCTTATCATAATGTGCCTCAGAGGCTTCACAAAACCACTGCACTTTTCTCTCTATTGTGGTTCCCAGAGGAAAATCTAGCCGTACATGTCTGGCAGCAGCCGAATTTGGTGGGTTTGATCGTGCCTTTTTGAACTGCTTACGGCGCTGACTTCTACTCATTTGCAACGTGAATCCCCCATCATCTGCACCGCCTTCTGATGTGTCGTGGGTCACCACTGAGGAGGTGGCACCATCTTTAGAAAACAATTGATGAGTGTGCGATGGGTCCACAAAGTCACTATCTGGCAACGGCGATGTGCTGCCTGGCACCTTATCCGGGGCAGTTGCCATGGCGTTAAAGACACAACACCTATATGCAGAGTATTATGGTACTCGCTCCACAGTGAACCACAAAGCAGCACATCAACAAATGGCCTTTGCAAAAAACAGACTTTGCAAAGGCTTTCGACAAATGTGACCATGGGTGATAGCTCACAAAATGAGGTCAATGGGAATAACTGGAAAAGTAGGACGCTGGATACTCAATTTCCTGTCGAACAGAACACAAAGAGTAACAGTCAATCAGATAAAATCGAGTCCAAGCGATGTTAAAAGCTCTGTACCTCAAGGTACAGTCCTTGCACCGCTACTGTTCCTTATTCTCATATCTGATATAGACAAAAATACACGTCACAGCTTCGTGTCATCCTTCGCAGATGACACAAAATCAGCATGAAAATTACCTCTGCTGAAGACATTGAAAAACTACAAACAGATGTCAACAAAGTTTTCGATTGGCAGCAGAAAATATATGATGTTTAACAGTGATAAATTTCAGGTACTCAGGTACGGCAAAAATGAGGATCTGAAACATAATACAGGGTACAAAACACAATCAAATCTTCCCATAGTAGAAAACAGCATGTCAAGGATTTGGGAATAATGATGTCCGACGATCTAACGTTTAGGGAGCATAACCAAGCAAATATCGCATCAGCCAGAAAAATGATCGGATGGATTACGAGAACTTTCAAATCCAGGGATCCCATCACAATGGTGTACTCTTCAAGTCACTTGTGTTGTCCCGTCTCGAATACTGCTCAGTACTCACTTCCCCCTTCAGAGCAGGAGAGATTGCTGAAATAGAGGGAATACAGAGAACATATACGGCACGCATAGACGAGATAAAACACCTAAATTATTGGGATCGTCTAAAGCTCTCCAAATGTACTCTCTAGAAAGGAGACGAGAGAGATACCAAATAATATACACGTGGAAAATACTGGAGGGCCAGGTCCCAAATCTACACAGTAAAATAACACGTACTGGAGTGAACGATATGGAAAAAATGCAAGATTGAACCAGTGAAGAGCAGAGGTGCCATAGGCACAATCAGAGAACACTGTATAAACATCAGAGGTCCGCGGTTGTTCAACGTCCTCCCAGCGACTATAAGAAATATTGCCGGAACAACCGTGGACATCTTCAAGAGAAAACTGGACTGTTTCCCTAGAGAAGTCCCGGATCAGCCGGGCTGTGGTGGGTATGTGGCTCTGCGGGCCGCTCCAAGCAACAGCCTGGTGGATCAAACTCTCACAAGTCGAGCCTGGCCTCGGGCCGGGCTTGGGGAGTAGAAGAACTCCCAGAACCCCATCAACCAGGTATCAACCCCAGGTATC
>WNGS01094333.1:0-2500 GCA_020271785.1 Procambarus virginalis
TTCTTTGCCACTGATTTAAAGTATAAGTTGGTGCCACTCCAACGTGTTGGCTACGCAATCCTTTTGCCTGTGGTAAAACCTTTCCCAGAAAGGGAAATAAAGTAAGTAAGAAAAATCTTCACCTCTGGCTTCCCAGTAAGGTTTAAAAAAAATCTCACACTATATATATAAAACTCTGAACTGTAATGCCAATCCTGACTTTAAACACTTCCTAGAAGGTTGCAACAGAACCCATGGGTACAAACTAGAAACAAATACCTATTTGATAATCTGAGAGTGCGACTTAACCCAACTATAAATGCTTTGCAAATGAAGTGACCCAGAATGTGGAGTGATCTTCCTAATCATGTCAAAGGCTGTACCTCTCTCAACCAGTTTAAGACAAAAACTAAATACTACCTAATAAACCATGTAACTTACTTACCCCTAAATGTCAACCCATGTCTTGCTATTTTCAAACAAATGATTATTGACCAACTTGTTTATCTGCTGATATCTCCATGTATAATCTTAAAGTTAGTTTTAGTTTAGTTCGTTTATTATACACCCTATACCCATCCTGTGGGCGGTAGTGGAAAGGGTTACAGAGGCACATAATGGGTTCAGGGACTGAATCTCGCAATTAATTTAGCTAAGCAAATTACAGTCTTCATCAACTAGTTACAAAAATTCAATTAATCTCAAAGAAATTGAATTCTTCTGTTTATTTAGTTAAAATACCTTCTGCTGTTCAGTTTCATTTTCTGCTTTCTATTCATCATTTATATCATTATCTATTTTTTCTTTTTTTCCTTTTTTAAATTCAAATTATGTTTTGATCTCAATTAGTAATAAGGTTTAGTCTAAGTTTGTTTCCCCCCCCCCACACACATGCCCGAAAACGCTGTGCGTATTAGCTGCTTCAGTCATTGAATGTAATAGCTCTATCTATTAATCCGACATTATGTTTGTAACTCATTTTCAATGTATGTACCTTTACCTGAATAAATATCTTATCTTATCATACCTGTTCTCTCACTGTTGTTTTCCTCCTGATGTGGCTGTGGGGCAGTTTTGATTCGGTTTTGTTTGTTTCCGATGTCATTTTCATGCCGACTTTCTGCCTTTCTTCTCACACATAGATACTAAATTCTTACCCTCTAGTGTTCTGTTATTTCTGTAATCCTTCATGCTTTTGTATTTAATTGCCCTGCTCCTTATATGACCAATTAAACCACAGATTCTCTTTTGCGTTTTCTTTTTCCTTTTGGGTCAGGATAAACCTGTCTACTGCATCCTGTTACTTCTGGGTGGTGCAAACCTTCATGTATTATGCAGACTTTTGTCTGAATTCTGTTTTCCATATATTCCTATAGGAATTTTCTCATCTCGTCATAGTTTCTTCTTCGATATGCCAGCCCTTTGCTTTCTGGTCCCTTCCTTGGGTAGGTTATTTCTCTTCCACCAGATACTCATATGTCAGTACACTGTGGTCACTCCTTCCCATGGGGGCCTGTAATTTTACTCCCTGGTCTATGACTCATGTACGGTGAGATACACATCAAGTCTAGCTGGTTTATCGTTTTCCTTTCATTCTTATGGGTCTTTTGACATGTGATTCGAAATTTTTAAATTGCCATGTCGAACAGTTTAACTCTTTGTATCTATTTCTCCATGTGAGTCTCCGTTCTCCCAGTCTGTCTTTCCGTGGTTGAGATCTCCCATGATTAATAGTCTGGAGCCATTACAGTATCTGTCATCAGAAGCTACTCTCTGTATCATATCAATGGTTGCCCTGTTATTTCTGTCATGCTCGTGTCTGGGGCTACTGTCATTTAGTGGGAGTTGTATAGTACTATTTTCTTTGGTCATCCATTGCCAAAGTTGTCAGTTATGTAGTGTCTGAACCTTTGACAACGCAGGGGGTTCAGAACTATATAACAGGCACTATGGTACATACTTGATCAATGGTATCTCACGTAGTACAATGCTATAAGTTCTTGACTCACAATCGAGGATCACGGATTCAATACCCGTGGGGAGGAGAGGGGGGGGATTGGCAAAAATGGTTGGGCATGTTTCATTTTGCCTGATGTTTCCTACGTAGTGCTTTAACTCGCACTCTTTGATATCATCTGATATCATGGTTGTTATATTGAGTGCATATCTGCATTATTCCTTGAAATGATCCTCAAATTGTGCTACAGTGAACCAATGTATAACCCTGAAATTTTATCTTACTTTACCTAGTAATCCTTGTTCATTATGGTGTATTGTTATATTAATCTAATCTTTGTTTATTGTGTCAAAATTTCTTACAATGTACCTGTTAACATTTTTTGTCAATTTTACTATAATTTAACTACTTCAAATTACCTGTATATGTAAAGTGAAGCTGTAAAGTACCTGTAAACATTTTTATTCAATTTCACTGAAAATTACCTACTTAAAATTATATCTTAATTTAAGGACTTGCCCGAAACGGTATGTGTGCTAGTGGCTTTACAAGAATGTAAAATCA
>WNGS01094333.1:5000-11038 GCA_020271785.1 Procambarus virginalis
ACCCCAATAACAGTTCAAGCTTCAGGACCCCAATAACAGTTCAAGCTTCAGGACCTCCAATAACAGTTCAAACTTCAGGACCCCAATAACAGTTCAAGCTTCAGGACCCCAATAACAGTTCAAGCTTCAGGACCCTGCAACTTGGTTGTCCGCCATTGATTATATCATGATTGTTCAGTTACGAGGTGAACACAGGCGGAAGGCCGTCACGAGAACAAATAGGTTCTCCAGTGTCGGGATTAGGCTTATCTAAGTCCCCCAGGCCGCCGCTTTCTCTGAGTGAAGCCCACAACAGTGTTCTTATATTTAATTTATATATATTCAAGAATTCTTACGGTCTTGTACAGCTCGCATAGTGTTTCGGGCAGGTCCTTAATCCTATTTTTCCCAGGAATACGACTTGCCAAATCGTTTATCAATTCACTGCTGGATGAACAGAGGCGTACAATTAAGGATTTGGCGCCTATAAGTCAAGCCTCCTCGGCCAAGACACGAAACCAGGCCAAATTGGTCGGGAAGTCCGGGGCGAGGGTTTTACTACTGCGCCACGGAGACTGCTGAACCCCGGGGTTCAGCTACACTGTTCATAAGAACACCTGGCAAGGTGCTGGACCTGTTATCTGCTGGACCTGTCATCTGCTGGACCTGTCATCCGCTGGACCTGTCATTTGCTGGACCTGTCATCTGCTGGACCTGTCATTTGCTGGACCTGTCATCCGCTGGACCTGTCATCTGCTGGACCTGTCATCCGCTGGACCTGTCATCTGCTGGACCTGTCATCCGCTGGACCTGTCATCCGCTGGACCTGTCATCTGCTGGACCTGTCATCCGCTGGACCTGTCATCTGCTGGACCTGTTATCTGCTGGACCTGTCATCTGCTGGACCTGTCATCCGCTGGACCTGTCATCCGCTGGACCTGTCATCTGCTGGACCTGTCATCCGCTGGACCTGTCATCTGCTGGACCTGTCATCTGCTGGACCTGTCATCCGCTGGACCTGTCATCTGCTGGACCTGTCATCCGCTGGACCTGTCATCTGCTGGACCTGTCATCCGCTGGACCTGTCATCTGCTGGACCTGTCATCTGCTGGACCTGTCATCCGCTGGACCTGTCATCTGCTGGACCTGTCATCTGCTGGACCTGTCATCTGCTGGACCTGTCATCTGCTGGACCTGTCATCCGCTGGACCTGTCATCCGCTGGACCTGTCATCCTCAGCCTCCAGAACATAATGGTAAGTGCAGGAGTCAGCAACATATGAACACAGTCAGTGTTGAGAGCCGCGAGTGACCGCCACATCCTCCACTTGACATAAACTTTGGGTGGAAATCTTCCCTTGGGTGGAAATGTCTCACTTTTTTTGAAGCTTCAACCCATTGCACCAATAAGGGACGTCCAGGGGAGGGACGTCCAGGGGAGGGACGTCCAGGGGAGGGACGTCCAGGGGAGGGACGTCCAGGGGAGGGACGTCCAGGGGAGGGACGTCCAGGGGAGGGACGTCCAGGGGAGGGACGTCCAGGGGAGGGACGTCCAGGGGAGGGACGTCCAGGGGAGGGACGTCCAGGGGAGGGACGTCCAGGAGATGGACGTCCAGGAGACGGGCGTCCAGGAGACGGACGTCCAGGAGATGGACGTCCAGGAGATGGACGTCCAGGAGATGGACGTCCAGGAGATGGACGTCCAGGGGATGAACGTCCAGGAGATGGACGTCCAGGAGATGGACGTCCAGGAGATGGACGTCCAGGAGATGGACGTCCAGGGGATGAACCTTCCTGGATTTATTTAAGGTAATTATCAGAAGAAAGCATTCTGCCAGGACGACAACATAGCACTGGGAATGGACAGGAGGCCTAGGAGCTAGGCCTCCTAGGGTCGGACGGAAGCCATAAAAGAAGACTAAAAGATACAGAATACAGAAAGACTCATCAAGGTGAATGAAGTTAAATGGATCAAAGTCGTAGGGGATGTCATTAAGTTACCTACAGAAGATATAAGTGAAGATATCTCTCAGTCAAGCCGGAAACTCAACTTAAACCCAGAACTCTTTGGCGGAAGATAACCAACTGAGCGCCACCCACAATGACTCGAAAATGGAAGTTGGGGAAGGTGTGATAATTTTTATTTTACTCTTAATTCTCCTTACTTCTCTTAATGGTTTTTGGAATTCAATCTCAACAAGTGTAAGGTAATGACGATAGGAAATAGGAAAACAGACTATTAGGTATCTACACCATATTAAGGGGAAGAAGATAACAGGAACCGGAAGCAGAGAAGTGGATGTAATTGTGAGTGGACGTAATTCCATTTAGAGATAACACCATCAATAGTGTCCAAGAAATGTGTAAGTACTTCATTCACAATGATGTGCTGCCCGAAATTTTAGCGAAGTATCCAAAATTTGCTTACTGTCGGTAATGCATGCACATGACTGTAAAGCTGCCGCCCAGTTGGGTGGGTGTGCAGCAAGACTAGTAACTGTGTGACTCACTATAGATGTAAAGTGCCTTGTATAGTGACTGTTGTGAGCCTCTTGTAGTGTCACTTGTGACACCTCTTTGTGTCACTTGTGACACAAAGATTCTTGATGTGTGTATTTGTGTGAGTGATTAGATATGTATGTGTATGTATATGTGTATACGTATACATATATGTACATGTATGTATGTATGAGGGTGTGTACATGTGTATACAACATTGATAATTTTGTAACTAGCGTCAAACATTGTTATTTGCTTAGCTAAACGAACTAGAGGGTTCAGTTCCTGAACCGATTATGTGCCTCTGTAATCCTTTACACCACCGCCCACGGGATGGGTATGGGGTGCATAATAAAGAAAGAAATTGAATTGGACGTAATTCCAACACTGACACGAGAGGCACGCATGACCGAGGGTAACATGGCCACCACGTGGGACACGGATGAGGCGGCTGGACTGTGGCTGTGGTAGATGAGGCGGCTGGACCGTGGCTGTGGTAGATGAGGCGGCTGGACCGTGGCTGTGGTAGATGAGGCGGCTGGACCGTGGCTGTGGTAGATGAGGCGGCTGGACCGTGGCTGTGGTAGATGAGGCGGCTGGACCGTAGCTGTGGTAGATGAGGCGGCTGGACCGTGACTGAGGTAGATGAGGCGGCTGGACCGTGGCTGTGGTAGATGAGGCGGCTGGACCGTGGCTGTGGTAGATGAGGCGGCTGGACCGTGGCTGTGGTAGATGAGGAGGCTGGACCGTGGCTGCTGCGGCTGGTCAGTGACTGTGGCAACTTGAGTAGATGGACCGCGGATGTAACAGTTGAGGAAGCCGGCCGGTCCGTGGCTCCTGAGACCCTGGTTCACCTTCTGAGACAGCTGACCTTCTGACTCGTCCTCCCTGGGGTCTTCTGCCGCCGCGTCCGTACTTTTTGTTCCGTGTTCGTGTTTGCTCGCCGCTTAGCACGGCGTTTATCCTCGTCCCTCCCCCCACGTCCTCGTCCTTGGGTATTCATGTGTGGGTGTTTGATCTGGCCCGGCCACGGTACACAACCCACCATCATCATCTAAACAAAAAAATATAGCTGTATAAGTGTTTAGGTTTGGATTCATGCTTATTGCAATTGTATTTTGAAAGCAGGGGGGATGGTTGTGAATGATGAAGGGACTGTTCTCTAGTCACCCCGGGATACGAATATATAATAACACGGTGTTCCATCAACCCTCTTTTTCCAGCCAGGAGGCGTCGAGACGGAGGGTCGTGGCGTCTGAAATGTCTGAAGAGGAGGAAGTTTAAGGCGTCTTTTATGTCTGGAAGTGAAGTCTGAACATCTATCATCCCTGGAAGATATTTTAATGCATCTTTTATGTTTGGGATGGGAGTGAGGTCGAAGCATCTATCATCACTAGAAGATGTGTCTTTGGAAGTAGAATCGAAAATCCAACTGTGTTCTTAAGACTAATCTTGCCAGCATACACATTTATGATTCTTGTGGAAGATAGGTCGAGGTATTTGCCATTTTGATATACTTGGCACTTGACGTACGTGGTAGGGAAGTCGAGGCGTGAGCCATATGTGGAAAATGAGGAGACTTGTATCTCCCAGCCGTGATCTCTTTTGCCGCCCATATCCCCGCCCACCCAAGACAACCCTTCCCCCCCCCCCTAACCTACACCCTCTTCTCTTTGTCTCCTTCTCCCATTCTCTTATTCTCTCTCTCTTTTTTTTAACTAAGACTATGATTTATAAGGGCTGTCAAATGACGTACCTAGTGGAGACTTGTTATCCTACCTCAGCTCATCTGAAGCCTGCCTCCATAGATTTATATAATTGATGAGATTATTATTTTTTATCGATTAGGAATAAACTAACTTTAATGTTAAGTAACTACCATATAAGAAACAGGGTGAGCCAGGAGCCAGCTGTGTGGCAGAGGTGTCACATGGTTGGTTGACACCTTACACGTGTGGCAGCGTGTTCTCTCAACAGGTTCCAGATGCCAGTCACCCCAGGAACAAATGACCGCTGATGAAGTGATGTTCTTGAGAAAGGCATTACCAGTACTATACTGTGGCTGGCTGAACGCCTCGTGTTATGGGTCGCAACTTCTGGATGTCCGTGGAGTTGGGCCACATGATCGAGGAACCTTGAACATACTGGCCTCATAGATAACAGTAAGTCCAACATCTCGCTGATTTTAAAGGCTCTGGTGTTCAGACCAGTCCACCCAGACTTGGTTTAGTTTTAGTTCATTTATTATGCACCCCATACCCATCTTGTGGGCGGTAGTGGAAAGGGTTACAGAGGCACATAATGGGCTCAGGGACTGAACCCCACAATTCATTTAGCTAAGCAAGTTACAATCTTGATGAGCTAGTTACAGAATTCAATATAAGTCGTCACATCAACAATGGGTTCGAGATCGACCTCAAATACAGGTTCTAAATTAAGCAACTGACATATGTGGAGAGCTAGTGTCACAATTTATATGTTTGTCCTGCACACCGCCCCCCATCCAGTGGGCAGCGGTGGATAGGTTACAATCACTCTGTTACTACCTACAGTTAGCAAACTGGGGATATTTGGCTAAAATTTCTGGTAGCAGATCATTTTGAATGAAATATTTACACATCGCTGGAACATTGGTTATAGAATTGTCTCTAAATTCACGTATCTTTTCGCACTCCATCACATAGTGACGGAGGGTGTGCGAATAATTTTGTTGACACAGTTTACATTTGGTCAGGTCTACATCGGCAGATAATGAGAATTCCCAGAGATACTTGTAACCGAGTCTAAGCCGAGCAGTAGTAACATCTAGAAGTCTGCTGATTTTATTGGATGATCCATAGATGTGTGGCTCCTCTTGCATGATAGTATGATGATAGATGGAATTACTGATGTCAATTTCACTTTGCCTCAGATCTACAAGATCTTGTTGAAGTTCTCGGTGTACTGCTGCTCTCAGATTGCTCATTGACAATCCAAGGTTACACTCAACGGCTCCTTAAAGGCAGATTCTTTGGCTCTTGGTCAATCAAGATTCTCTCTCCCGTTTCTCTCTCTCTCTCTCTCTCTCTTTCTCTCTCTCTCCTCTCTCTCTCTCTCTCTCTCTCTCCTCTCTCTTTTTTTTTTGAGATATATACAAGAGTTGTTACATTCTTGTCAGCCACTAGTACGCGTAGCGTTTCGGGCAGGTCCCTGGAATACGATCCCCTGCTGCGAAGAATCGTTTTTTTCATCCAAGTACACATTTTACTGTTGCATTAAACAGAGACTACAGTTAAGGAATTGCGCCCAGTAAATCCTCCCCGGCCAGGATACGAACCAATGACATAGTGCTCGCGGAACGCCAGCGAGTGTCTTACACTACACCACGGAGACTGCAAACGCCTTTGCAATATCTTACTTATGTAGATGCTGTCAACGTCATACAAAGAGTTACACGTACAAAGTGAATGCAAAATACAACAAATAATATGTTTCAAGTTCATCAAAGAGTGCTTGAGTGACTATAGTGGATGGGAAGGAGTCACGGCTGAAGAAAGTAAACAAGTCTGTCTTAACTCACCA
>WNGS01094337.1:7317-18634 GCA_020271785.1 Procambarus virginalis
CGTCTACCGAAGCGAAGGACGAGTTCAATGATGACCTCGGCCTAACTCTCAGAGACATATCTCAACAAGAGACAGTCTTCCTCCTGGGAGATTTTAATGCAAGAGTTGGTTCTGATCACAGCTCTTGGCCTTCCTGCCTGGGCCAGTTTGGATTTGGGAAGATGAATGAGAGTGGGCAGCGCCTCCTGCAGTTCTGCTGCCGTCATGATCTCTGCATCACCAATTCCTTCTTCGACATCAAGCCCCAGCATAAGGTTTCCTGGAGACATTCCAGGTCTAAGCATTGGCACCAACTCGACCTGGTGCTTACGGGGTATAGCAATCTGAGAAACGTCAAACTGACCCGCATCTTCCAGAGCGCAGATTGAGACACCGACCACTCTCTTGTCGTTTGCAGAGTAAAGTTCCAGCCCCGGAAAATCCACAGAGTAAAGGAGAGAAGACCACGCATTAACGTAAACAAGACCCGTGACCTTCACAAGGTGGAGGAATTCACTGAGGCACTGGTAAATGCCCTTCTTGTATTACCATGCGATAGCACAAATGAGAGGTGGTTACATCTCAGGGGCACTATTTTCAACACTGCCATGTCCACCTTCGGTAAGAGGCAGAACAAGTCAGCAGATTTATTCGAGGCCAGTGCAGACGAACAGTTACCCCTCGTAGAGGAAAAGAGACGAGCTCTCTCATCCTACAAGACCCTGCCCTCAGAAAGTAACCTACAGGAATCCGTACTGCCCATAGTAGTGTTCAACAAACTGCGAGGCGTTGTGCTAACGATTACTGGCTTCGACTCTGTTCCAGCATCCAGACTGCGGCCACTGTTGGCAACATAAGAGGCATGTACGAAGGGATCAAACAGGCAACAGGCCCACACAAAACAGGTCGGCTCATTTGTGTAGTCAGCCACTGGAGAGATCATTAAAGACCGTGATCAAGAGATGAATCGCTGGGTGGAACATTACTCCGAACTCTATTCCAGAGAGAACTTGGTCAGCGTAGAGGCTTTGGATGCAATCAAATGCCTGCCCATCATGGAAGAACTTGATCTTGAACCAACTGTGGAAGAAGTTGAGAAAGCAGTGGATTCACGTTCCTCAGGGAAAGCCCTAGGAAACGCCGGGATTCCGCCTGAAGTTCTCAAGTGCGCTCGTGGATCACTTAAACCTGAGCTTCATGAACTTCTGTGCCAGTGCTGGAGGGAGGGCTCGGTGTCACAAGACATGAAAGATGCAAACATCATCACTCACTACAAAAATAAAGGTGACAGAAGCGATGTCAACAACTATCGCGGCATCTCCCTCCTCAGCGTCGTTGGCAAACTCTTCACCAGAGTCGTCTTGGTCAGGGTTCAGATTCTTGCCGAAAGAGTGTACCCAAGTCACAGTGTGGTTTCCGAGCAGAGAGACCGACCACTGACATGGTCTTCTCCCTGAGATAGCTTCAAGAAAAGTGCAAGGAGCAGAGAAAAGCCTTGTACATCGCCTTCATTGACCTTGACGTTAACGCCTTCGACCTCGTTAGTGGGGACGGACTCTTCAAGATTTTGGCCAAAATTGGCTGCCTACCCACCCTACTCAGCATGATACAATCGTTCCACAAGGACATGAAGGGGAAAGTCGTGTACGACGTGTCAACTTCTGAACCATTCAACATCAACAGTGGTGGTAAACAGGGGTGTGTTATTGCTCCAACCCTATTCGGCATCTTCGTGTTCCTCATCAAGGATCACGAAGGAACAACCTTTGGAACAACCACAGAAGGCATCTATCTTCGTACAAGATCTGATGGAAAGCTCTATAAACTATCCAGACTCCGAGCACAGACAAAAGTACAGATGCGAATCCTCAAGAAGTTTCTCTTCGTCGACGCCGCAGCGATCACCACACACACAGCAGAAGGCCTGCAGCAGCTACTCAACCGCTTTGCCGCAGCCTTGTTCCGCATTCGGCCTGACAATCACCCTGAAGAAGACACAGGTGATGAGACAAGACGTCAATGAGCTACCCTGTATAAATATAGCAGACTATGTGCTGGAGGCAGTTCACGAGTTTGTGTACCTGGGCTCCACAATCTCAGACACCCTTTCCCTGGACACTGAGCTCAACAGACGTATCGGGAAGGCCGCAACAACACTGGCCAGGCTCACAAAGAGCGTTTGGGAAAATGCCAAACTGACAGTACACACCAAGGCACAAGTCTACATGGCATGTGTGATGAGTACACTTCTCTACGGCTCGGAATCCTGGACCCTGCGCTCTCGCCAGGAGAGACTGCTCAATACCTTTCACATGCGGAACCTGAGACGCATCCTTGACATCACGTGAAAGACCACGTCAACAACAACACAGTACTCGAGAGAACAGGAGTCCCTTCAATGTTCACTCTTCTGAAGCAGAGACGCATGCGATGGCTGGGACATGTCACACGCATGGTCGATAGCCGCATACCGATGGACCTCTTGTATGGAGAACTGGCATCAGGAAGAAGACCTACCGGAAGACCTCAGCTGCATTTCAAAGATGCCTGCAAACGCGACCTCAAGCAGATGAACATCGACATCAACACTTGTGAGGCAACAGCTGCGGACAGATCTGCCTGGAGATGCAAAGTATAGAAGGGACTCCAGCAATTCGAGGATGAACTGAAGAGGCAGGCGGAGGATAATAGACTTCAGAGGAGGTCTCGACCACTGTCAGATGCACCCGTTTGGCGTTTATCTGCGCTTGCTGCAGTCGAGACTGTCATTCTCGGGTTGGCCTTCACAGCCACAGCAGGCGCTGCATCCAACTAGACTACAACAACTAGACACCCAGGGCACAATTTCATAACCTTACGGGATTAACGGATACCTATTACTACTACTGCCTAAACGTGAATGCTTTATGTGCCATATTATAATTACAGTATGGTATCCTATTAATAGTCTCATGTTCCTTCGCCAGTATAGCTAATTCATGATCATCCTTATACAAACGCTTGCCTGCAGCTAACACCATAGTCAATTTATCAGGCAGACAAGACAATAATTCTTCTATCAGCATAAGCTGTTTAAGAGAGACAAAATCTTGCATGTTCATACTATTTAGCCACTTGTCAAAGATAGACTCTTTTACACGAGCAAAATCTGTGACTGATTGATCAGGTGTGCGCTTTAAACATCTAACGTTTGTCGTAGTGCCTCTGCATTGACTTCGTACGCTTGCAATATCCTTTTCGTTACTGTGGGGTAGTGAAAACTATCTTCAAATAGTAATGAAGCGAAAATGTCCTGGGCTTTCCCTTTCAACTTTCCTTGCATTATGGCCAACCAAGAGACCTCTGGCCATTTCAGACTAGTAGCTAACTTTGCAGAGTGCAGGAAAAATAATTCGGGGTCCTTCTCATTAATTTAAACTTTGGTAGTTCAAACCCTCTAGAAAAATAAATACTAATACCTGAAGAGCCCTTACTTCCAGTAGATGCTGCGGTTTCGAGCTTCTTCTCTTCTAGCCAAATCTGGGCCTCAGCCCTCTGCTGTTTAATTAACAACTGCTTGGTTTCTTCTTCTTCTTCCCTGAGTCTAGCTGCCTCTAACTCAGCTTCTCCCCTGAGTCTAGCTACTTCTAACTCAGCTTCCCTCAGCTTAGTGTTTTCTTCACAATTAAAATTAGAAGAAAATTTTCGAGCTCAGTTTGTCTAAACTGAAGTTCTAGTTCCTGCCTTCTGATACTAGCTGCATTCTCAGTCTCATCAGGGTATGCCTATAACACCTCGTCGTCTAACATACCATCTTCTATCAGATGTAAAAATATGGTTCTCAACAATTTATTTTTAGTCATTCTAGGTGCAACATCTATCTCTAGGACCTTACCCATACAAATAAGAAACGACTTAGTCAAGATCTCAATTTTCTTCACTAATGGATTCTGCAAAATCTCTAACTTCTTGCACCATCTTGTCAACTTGTCAACTCCGTGTCACATAAAAACAAAAGGATGTCACTCACGATCGTGTTCAAATAGTAAACTGCAATGGCGTTGCGCACTACAATACTAATCCTAACCAGGATTTCAACAGGAATGATCCTGAGCAAAGGATTGGCATGATAATGATTCTGAATAGCAGGCAATCATTTTACTTATCAACAATCATCACGGACAGGAACCCCATTTTTCTCTCTGTCATGCCCACATGCTCCATAGCATCGCTCGTAATAATTATAATGTGGTTAAAAACCAAAAAAGACCACCAAGCCTTCAATCAAGTCTAGGGGAAATATACACAAAATAAATAAAAACAACCAGTTTACTGGGGCATATAACATAGGGCACCGGAAATAAGCAAAAGAACAAAAACTAAGTTCTCTACAACTCATACTATTTCACCTTAAACCATCTTTACTCCAACTCTTGGGAATCATTATCATCATGCACTGTACTGCACCACCTCTCTGAACTAGCTGTCACTAGGTTCTATCCTAGTGCAGTGGTAAACTAGATCAAGCATGCTATTAAACAAATATTACAGAATGGTGGTGTCACAAAATATCATTAGTGGGCTGAGGAAGCCATATCACCCAGTGAGGTTTAGGAAGCCATATCATCCAGTGAGGTTTAGGAAGCCATATCATCCAGCGGGGTTTAGGAAGCCATATCAATTGGTGCACATCGGTAGAACTGATCCAGTATACATCAATACATGTACATAATATATGTTACAAGCAATTAAACCAAAAAATGTAGTTCCAATATACAAGAAGGGTGACAGGCAGGAGCCAACGAACTACAGGCCTGTGTCCCTAACTTGCATTCCATACAAGATGA
This sequence comes from Procambarus virginalis, assembly GCA_020271785.1. Taxonomy (NCBI): domain Eukaryota; kingdom Metazoa; phylum Arthropoda; class Malacostraca; order Decapoda; family Cambaridae; genus Procambarus; species Procambarus virginalis. The sequence continues at coordinate 12,123 of WNGS01094337.1, forward strand.
TGGAGAAGATTGTGAGAAAAAACATAATAGATCATCTGGAGCAAAAGAACTTTGTAACACAAGATCAGCATGGGTTCAGAGATGCAAATCATGCCTAACAGGTTTAATTTAGTTCTATGACCAGGCAACAAAAGGCAAGCAATTAGGCAAGAGAGAGAGAGGGCTGGGCCAACTGCATATTTCTGGACTGCCAGAAAGCCTTTGACACATTACCACAAAAGAGACTAGTGCACAAACTAAAGATGCTGGCAGGAGTGAAAGGGAAGGTACTCCACTGGATAAGGGAGTACCTAAACAACAGGACACAGCGGGTCACTGAGAGGGGTGAGGTCTCGGAGTGGCGGGGAGTCACCAATGGAGTCCCACAGGGATTAGTCCTTGGACCTATACTGTTTCTGATATACGTAAATGATCTCCAAGAAGGAATTGTCTTATTCCTCTCAATGTTTTCTGATGATGCAAATATTATGTGAAGGATCAAGACAGATGAAGATAGTATTAGGCTTCAAGATGACCTAGACAAACTGAAGGCATGATCCTTCACTTTGCAAGGTAATGAAATGCAAGGTAATGAAACTAGGAGGAGGAGGAGGAACTAGGAGGCCAGACACTGGATACCGAATATAAGATGAAGTCCTTCACGAAATGGACAGAGAGAAAGATATAGGAGTTGATATCACTAAAAACCTGTCTTCTGAAGCCCACATCAAAAGAATATCATCAACGGCCTATGCGAGGCGGGCTAACATCAGAACTGCTTTCAGAAACCTGTGTAAGGATTCCTTCAGAACATTGTATACCACATATGTAAGGCCAATCCTGGAGTATGCAGCCCCAGCATGGAGCCCGTACCTAGTCAAGCAGAAGACGGAGCTGGAAAATTTCAGATGTATGCCACTAGGCTAGACCCAGAACTAAGAGGCATGAGTTATGAGGACAGGCTGCGTGAACTGCACCTCACGTCGCTGGAAGACAGAAGAGCTCGGGGAGATATGATCACCACATACAAAATTCTCAGGATAATTGACAGGGGTAGACAAGGATGGATTATTTAACACGGGTGATACACACACAAGAGGACACAGGTGAAAGCTGAGTACCGGAGCAACAGAGACATTAGAAAGACTTTTTTCAGTGTCAGAGTAGTTAACAGATGGAATGCACTAGGAAGTGTTGTGGTGGAGGCTGACTCCATATACACAGTTTCACGTGTAGATATGATAGGGCCCAGTAGGTTCAGGAATCTGTACATCAGTTGATTGAAGGTTGAGAGGCGGGACCAAAGAGCCAAAGCTCAACCCCCGCAAACACAAATAGGTGAGTACAAATAGGTGAGTATACACACACACACACACACACACACACACACACACACACACACACACACACACACACACACACACACACACACACACACACACACACACACACACACACACACACACACACACATGGATGAGAGGACATGACGAACCAGCGAGACTCGACCTGGTCTTCACCCTGAACGACTCTGACATAAGAGAAATCGGTTTTGAGGCCCCAGTAGGAATGAGCGATCACAGTGTATTGGTGTTTGAGTACCTGATTGAAGAAGGGTTATTGAACTCGAGGAGGGATACCGAAACCAAAAGGTTAGCATACCGAAAGGGAAACTATGAGGAGATAAGGAAATTCCTAACAGATATAGCATGGGAAACAGAGCTCAGGGAAAAGACGGCCCAAGATATGATGGACTACATGACGAAAAAATGTAAGGACGCAGCAAACAAGTTTGTCCCAGCCCGTTTGTCCCAGTTTGTCCCAGAAAAATGACAGGTTGGATGACAAGAACTTTTCACACTAGAGATGCTATACCGATGATGACACTTTTCAAAACGCTTGTGCTCTCTAGAGTGGAGTACTGCTGCACATTGACAGCCCCTTTCACTGCTGGTGAAATTGCTGACCTAGAGAGCGTGCAGAGATCCTTTATTGCTAGAATCCACTCGGTAAAACATCTAAACTATTGGGACCGACTAAAGAGCCTAAATCTGTATTCCCTTGAGCGCAGGCGGGAGAGATACATAATAATTTACACATGGAAAATATTAGAGGGGCTGGTCCCAAACCTGCACACAGAAATAACATCACATGAGACCAGAAGACATGGCAGGATGTGCAGAATACCCCCGTTGAAAAGCAGAGGTGCAACTGGTACTCTGAGAGAGAACTCTATCAACATCAGAGGCCCGAGACTGTTCAACACGCTTCCACTACACATAAGGGACATAACTGGCAAACCCCTCACAGTGTTCAAGAGAGAACTGGATAAGCACCTCCAAAGGATACCTGATCAACCAGGCTGTGACTCATACGTCAGGCTGCGAGCAGCCGCGTCCAACAGCCTGGTTGATCAGTCCAGCAACCAGGAGGCCTGGTCGATGACCGGGCCGCGGGGACGATAAGCCCCGGAAGCACCTCAAGGTATCCTCAAGGTAGGTATCCAGCCCAAAAGGAAAACAGTGAAATGAAGATGAGAAACCCATGGTTTAATCAGAGATGTAGACTAGCTAAGCAACAAAGTAAAAGGGCATGGAGAAACTATAGGAATAACAGGACACTGGAGAGCAGAGAAAGATACCAGAATGCCAGGAACGAATATGTCAGAATGAGAAGAGAGGCAGAAAGACAATACGAAAATGACATCGCAAGCAAGGCAAAGACTCAGCCTAAATTGCTGCATAGCCACATCAGGAGAAAAACAACAGTAAAGGAACAGGTTATGAAATTAAGGATAGGGGCAGAAGGATTCACTACAAACGACAAGGAAGTGTGTGAGGAGTTGAATAAGAAATTCCAAGAGGTCTTCACCTTAGAGCAAGGAGAAATTCCAGAGATAAGAGAGGGAATAGCTAACCAGGAACCACTGGAAGAGTTTGAGATTACCAGCGGGGAAGTAAGGAAGTGTTTACTAGAGTTGGATGTGACAAAGGCTATAGGCCCAGATGGAATCTCCCCTTGGATACTAAAGGAAGGAGCAGAAAAACTGTGCCTCCCACTCTCCATAGTGTATAACAAATCACTGGCAACAGGGGAACTGCCAGAAATTTGGAAAACAGCTAACGTAGTCCCGATATACAAGAAAGGGGATAAACAGGAGGCACTGAACTGGCCAGTGTCCCTAACCTGCATACCATGCAAGCTGATGGAGAAGATTGTGCGAAGAAAGCTAGTGGAGCACCTGGAGCGAAAGAACTTTGTAACACAGCATCAACATGGATTCAGGGATGGCAGGTCCTGCCTCACAGGGTTACTTGAATTCTACGACCAGGCAACAAAAATAAGGCAAGAGAGAGAAGGGTGGGCAGACTGCATATTTTTGGATTGTCAGAAAGCCTTTGATACAGTGCCACACAAGAGGCTAGTGAAAAAGCTGGAGATGCAGGCTGGAGTGAAAGGGAAGGTACTCCGTTGGATACAGGAGTACCTAAGCAACAGGAGACAACGAGTCAGTGTGAGGGGTGAGGTCTCAGATTGGCGAGACGTTACGAGTGGAGTCCCGCAGGGGTCAGTCCTTGGACCTATACTGTTTCTGATATATGTAAATGATCTCCCAGAGGGTATAGAATCGTTTCTCTCAATGTTTGCCGATGATGCAAAAATTATGAGGAGGATTGAAACGGAGGACGATAGTAAGAGGCTACAAGATGACCTAGACAGACTGAGTGAATGGTCCAACAAATGGCTGTTGAAGTTCAACCCAAGTAAATGCAAAGTAATGAAACTAGGCAGTGGAAATAGGAGGCCAGACACAGGATACAGAATAGGAGATGAAGTACTTAATGAAACGAACAGAGAGAAAGATCTAGGAGTTGATATCACACCAAACCTGTCTCCTGAAGACCACATAAAAAGAATAACGTCTGTGGCATATGCGAGGCTGGCTAACATCAGAACAGCGTTCAGGAACCTGTGTAAGGAATCATTCAGAATCTTGTACACCACATATGTAAGACCAATCCTGGAGTATGCGGCCCCAGCTTGGAGCCCGTACCTTGTCAAGCACAAGACGAAGCTGGAAAAAGTCCAAAGGTATGCCACTAGACTAGTCCCAGAACTAAGAGGCATGAGTTACGAGGAAAGGCTGCGGGAAATGCACCTTACGACACTGGAAGACAGAAGAGTAAGGGGAGACATGATCACAACCTACAAAATCCTCAGAGGAATCGACCGGGTAAACAAGGATAAACTATTCAACACTGGTGGGACGCGAACAAGGGGACACAGGTGGAAACTGAGTACCTACATGAGCCACAGAGACGTTAGAAGGAACTTTTTCAGTGTCAGAGTAGTTAACGGATGGAATGCACTAGGCAGTGATGTGGTGGAGGCTGACTCCATACACAGTTTTAAATGTAGATATGATAGAGCCCAGTAGGCTCAGGAATCTGTACACCAGTTGATTGACAGTTGAGAGGCGGGACCAAAAAGCCAAAGCTCAACCCCCGCAAGCACAAATAGGTGAGTACACACACACACACACACACACACACACCACACACACACACACACACACACACACACACACACACACCACACACACCACACACACACACACACACACACACACAACCTTCTCCTGGACCCCCCCCCCCCTCCCCTTATGAATTTTACTTTACCTTTTACAGAGCCGTTTTCCTTTTATATTATATTTTATTTAAACACTGTTTAACCACGAGAAGAAAAAAAAAAAATATTAATCCAGAAACTTCACAATAGATGACTTAAGACCATCCGTCGTTCACTGGGAGATTAGGAAGTGTCGCCTTATGCCGGATTTTATTTTTCCTTCTGTTAAGCAGCTGTTGTCGGAGAGCGGTCTGTCTTCCTCTCTGGTCTCAGTGAGCGTTCCGGGACCGCTGGCTTCCTGTTAACCTATGACGTCGACGAGTATTGACAATATTAACTCAAAAACTGAAGACCTCTTTATTTTCCCCTGTGAACAAAGCCCGTCTTTTGGGACTGCTCCAGTGATTTTCACCTAAGACGTCGACGTACATCATCTCCACTGTATCCCCTACAGTGTGGAGAGGTCTCTTTGTTCCTCTGTTCTCAGTCAGAGTTCCGGAACTGCTGTCCTTGGGAGCATCTACGACGTCGATGTACATATTTTCAACTTAGTCTCCAACAGCGTAAAACGATCCTGGACGTGTCATACTAGCCAAAGTTGAGGCACCTAACAAGTTTCCTTCAGATAATAAACGAGATATCCAGTGATATCCAGTAGAAATTATCCAAATATTTTATGTACAATGTATTAACACTGTCTTTAAGCATTTGTTAATATCCAAGATTGAGGAAAATTTAGTCAACAGCGACCTGGGACGTGACGTCATCAGGGACGGAGACTATATGATAAAATGATTATCAAAGGAAAGTGCTAAGCCAGTACTGATGACAGGATTAAAGGTAAGATAATACCAGTGTTGACAAGAGAGAAGATAAGATAATACCAATGATGACAGGAGAGAAGGTAAGATAATACCAGTGGTGACAGGAGAGAAGGTAAGGTAATACCAATGATGACAGGAGAGAAGGTAAGATAATACCAATGATGACAGGAAAGAAGGTATGATAATACCAGTGATAACAGTAGAGTAGGTAATATAATCCTAGTGATGACATGAGAGAACGTAAGATAATACCAGTGATGACAAGAGAGAACATAAGATAATACCAATGATGACAGGAGAGACGGTAGGATTATGCCAGTGATGACAGGAGAGAAGATAAGATAATACCAATGATGACAGGAGAGAAGGTAAGATAACACCAGTGACGTCAGAAGAGTAGAAAAGATAACACCAGAGACGACATGAAAGAACGTAAGATTATACTAGTGATGACATTAAAGAATGTAAGAAAATACCAGTGATGCCCAAAATTAGGTAAGATAATACCAGTGATGACAGGATGGAAGGTAATATAATGCCAGTGATATCAGGAAAGTAGGTAAGATAATACCAGTGATGATAGTACAGTAGGTAACATAATACCAATGATGACAGTAGAGTAGGTAAGATAATACCAGTGATGATAGTACAGAAGGTAACATAATACCAATGATGACAGTAGAGTAGGTAAGATAATACCAGTGATGACAGTAGAGAAGGTAAGATAATACCAGTGATGACAGGAGGAAGGTAAGGTAATGTCAGTGATAACAGAAGAGTAAGTAAGATAACACCAGTGATGACATGAAAGAACGTAAGATAATTCCGGTGATGACATGAAAGAACGTAAGATAATACCAGTGATGCCCAAAATTAGGTAAGATAATACCAGTGATGACAGAAGAAAAGATAATATAATACCAGTGATATCAGGAAAGTAGGTAAGATAATTCCAGTGATGATAGTACAGCAGATAAGATAATACCAGTGATGACAGGCGAGAAGGTAAGATAATACCAGTGATGACAGGAGGGTGGGTAAGATAATTCCAGTGATGACAGGAGACTAGGTAAGATAATA
>WNGS01094342.1:0-14029 GCA_020271785.1 Procambarus virginalis
CCAGAGTTACGAGGAATGGGGTATGAAGAGCGTCTGAAGGAACTGAACCATTCAACACAAGAAACAAGAAGGGGGAAGGGGGATATGATCGGATCATTAAAAATACTTGGGGATTGACAGAATATTGGAAATTGAATATAGAATTGGAAATAACGAAATGTTGACAAAGAATACTAAAAGAACGAGGAGACATGGGGAAACTGGAAACTCAGATGAGTCACAGAGATGTTAGGAAGTTTTCTTTTATCGTGATAGTGGAAAAATGGAATGCACTTAAGGAGCAGGTTGTGGAACCAAACTCTATTCATAATTTTAAAACTAGATATGATAAGGAAATAGGACAGGAGTTATAGCTATAAACAACCGATGGCTAGAAAGGCGGTATCCAAGAGTTAATGCTGGATCCTGCAGGCACAAACAGGTGAGTACAAATAGAAGAGTACACACACACACGATGGGTCGGTGGCTGAGTGGACAGCTCGCTGAACACGTAATCCTGTGGTCCAGGGTTCGATTCCTGGCGCCGGAGAGAAACAATGGGAAGAGTTTCTTTCACCCTGATGCGCCTGTTACCTACCAGTAAATAGGTACCTGGGTATTAGACAGCTGTTACGGGCTGCTTTCTGTGTGTGTGTGTGTGTGTGTGTGTGTGTGTGTGTGTGTGTGTGTGTGTGTGTGTGTGTGTGTGTGTGTACTTACCTATCTGTACTTACCTATCTGTGCTTGCAGGATCGAGCATTGACTCTTGGATCCCGCCTTTCCAGCTATCGGTTGTTTACAGCAATGACTCAATTAAAATTAAATTAAAATTTAATTAATACAGCAATTAAAATTCAAGTTGACGCGTCTGACTCGGGTGCTGGTGCAGTGTTGTTGCAAACTGGGGATGATAAAGTGGAACATCCAGTATATTATTACTCGGTGAAATTTGACAAGGCGCAGCGCAATTATTCGGTGATAGAGAAAGAGGCGTTGGCGCTTGTGCTAACTTGCAAAAAGTTCGAAGTGTACCTCACAGGTAATATAGTGGAAGTGTACACGGACCATAACCCATTAGTTTTCATGAATCAGATGAAGCAGAAAAATAAGCGCATCCTCAGGTGGGCATTGTACCTACAGGACTTTAATCTATCTATTATCCACCTACCGGGCCGGCTCAACGTGATAGCCGACGCTCTGTCCCGCTTGCCTGAGTAACATTCATCTGAGCCGCAGGAAGCCATACCAAATGTCATACTTTAGTTATTTTTTTTTAGGTTCTCCTGTGACATTAAATATCCCGTGTCCAATTTATTTACTTCCTTTTGTTGTTTTTTTTGTTTGGTGTATGTTTTTCTTTCAGAGAATTCCCTTGTAATTTTTTTTTGACAGAAATTGTTGTTTGGTTGATTTTTTATTATGTCATGGATGTCCATTTTATTCTGTATACTCTTACAAAAAAATATGACTACTATTCTAGTAGTCACATTTTTTTTTCTCTGAAGGGGGGAGGAGTGTTACGACTCTGGGTTCTTTAGATGGAAACCAGAGGTCAAAATTGAGCTTATTAACGACAATATGGCAGGGCACGCATAGAGAGAGTTAGTTGTTTGTAATCTTCCCTGCCAGTCGTAAGACTATTCTTGTTTCTCAAAGAGTATTTAAAGATTGAGCTTGGGGTTGTTTATTAAATAATAAAATAGGCATCAACTATGTTTACTAATACTGTCTAATCATTTGTAAAGTAAACCTGAGTAAATTTAGTATCGGGCACCGGTATGATTAGTTGAACAGTCTGCCGGCAGCATAGCTTTCGGAGAGGGAGACGGGAGACTGGGACGGTCTTCTCTCTGCTGGCGGCTGTGCTGTTCGGACGCGCTCTCCTCCTTCCTCTTACTTCTGTATTTCTGTGACTTAGTTGGTTAAGTACTCCATTACTCAGTTTGTATATGTCTGGCATACCTATCGTTATATGTGTAGAGTAGTATACCTGGGGTGTAGTAAGTATATTTAAGTTTTTTGTACCTGTTATGCTAACTGGGGTCCCAGTGTACCACGTGGTCCCCTACCCTAGGCTGAATCTATTGTGTTATAGTAGAGCTTTACCCTAGCTTGCTTTCAGTGTAAAACCTTGTATCCTGCCTAGGTGGACCAAGGCTTTTAACGTAAGATTGTGTGGTAAAGTTAGTATCATTAGAGGCCCAAGATTGTAGTGGCATGTTGGCACCTTGTAGTTCCTTGTTGGCCTCTTGATATAATTGTAACAGTTCAGTAGTACTGTTAACTGTCCCTTGAAAATTATCTACATATAGATTCTGACTGATTTCAGCCTTATAGGGACTTGATGATTTCTTCAGATGAGTATCTAGAGTTGCTTGCAACAGGAATGGACTACTTGTAGCGCCAAAAAGTACTGATGAAAATCTGAAAGTCACTATAGGACTATTGATATCTTCTGGGTTCTCTACCCATAGAAACTTAGTGAAGTCTCTATCTTCTTCCTGCAAGCCGACTCTTAGAAAGGCCTTACTTATATCTGCTGAATATGCATATTTATTAAGTCTAAACTTCAACAGTATGTCATACAATTTCTGAGTTAGACTTGGACCTGTTTGCAAACAATCATTTAGACTGGTTCCTTGGGGTCCAGATTTAGAGCTACAGTTAAAAACTATCCGTAAAGGAGTTGTTTTTGATTCTCTCATTACAGCCATGTGTGGTAAAAAATGGCCTGTTTGCTTATTGTCGTGTTTCACGACTTCTATGAATTTATTCTTTAATTGTTGAGCTATAATCTCATGATAGAGTTTTAAATGCTCAGGCCTTTTTCTTAGCTTTGCTAATTGAGATTTAAATTGACTATAAGCCATGTGATAATTGGTAGGTAAGGTTTTATGGTTGATTTTCCATGGTAGCCTTACCCAGTACTGTCCATCATGATACTGTACAGTTTCTAAGTACTGATTGTATGCACAGACATCATCAGGACTTGGTTGATCAGGAATTATTCCTATAGCATCAAGTTCCCACAATTGATGTACAGATTCCAATCCATCATCAATCATGTGGGGGATTTTAAGGGGTGATTGAGCTTTGCCTAGTCAGGCCATGATTACAGTTTCTGTATGATGTGATTTTTCAGGAGTTGAAGGTTCAAGATCTAGTATAGGTCCTGTCAACAATATGCCTCCTGCTGATTTGAGTATTTTCATACCCATACATTCTTCTGACAGAATGAATTGATGATAATAGTCAGCTCCAATCAGGATTCCGATATCTCCTATGTAATCAGAATCGAGCCGAGGATCTGCTAATTGAATTCCTTTTTCTTTTAGGAATTTAATAGTGGCTGCCAGACCAGTCACTTCCATTTCAGTAGGAATTTTATCAACTACTATGGCTTCGACTGTCCTTTGGGATGTACCCAGGCAGACCATGAGTTGTACTACCGGAAAGGTTCTATGACCTGAACTGGTAAAAAACCCTGATATGGATGTAGATACTTGCTTTGAAGATTTAAGTTGTAAATCTTCTGCCATCTTTTTACTGATGAAGGTTTTCTGTGAACCTTGATCAAAAAAGCCTCTAGTTTGAATACAAACTCCTTCATTACACAGTTCTAGCTGTGCTGTAGGCAATATGGCAGTTGTAACAATTTCTGTATCTGAGGCATTGACATTACTCATTACTGTACAGAATTGTACTGCTGTTGTGGTATCATCTTTTGGCTTTGCCTGAGATGAAGATTGATTATTGGAAGCAAGTGATCTGGATTGAGTGTTGATATCACCACAGAGTGCTGTGTGATGTACACTTTTATTACAATATTGGCAGTTCTGCAATTGAGTGTTACACTCACTTGTATCGTGCTTCCGTAGACAACGGATGCACCTGTTCAGAGATTTCAGTCGATTGATTCGACTGGCACGGCCTTCATAAACTGTGCATTGATAAATGCTATGTGCTTCTTGACAGAATAAGCATCTTGGGGCACTTGCTGCTCCTTTTGTCTTATCTGTCTTGGGAGCTTGATTTCCTACAGTTCTGTTAACTGTGGAGGATATAGCATAAGAGCCAACATTACTCTTTTTCCACTTTGCAGAAGAGGAGTTTTGTTGCCTTGATTTTGGACTGCCAGTTTGGACATTTTTGTTTTTGTCCGTGGATTCACTTTTAGTGATTTTTTCTTGAGATCTAAGTTTTCCTCGGCTTCGTAATCTTTGTACGTAAGCTCGAAGTCCATCAAAGATTTGGCTTTGTGATAAGATGTTGTTACAAGTATGTAACACCTGTAGGTAAGTAATTACATGCAAGTAGGTCATACAAGCATGTAACACTTGTACTCCTCCAAGGATTTCCTTAAAGGATGAATTGTATCTGTAATAATGTGTATCTACATTATTCATGATGTGATGAAGCATTTTGCTTTTTCTTTTCTCGGCTTTGCCTTTTCTATTAAGTAAGTCTCTTTGAGATGCTTGATTGCCTTCAGATTTTCTGAGGCTGCTTTCACTCCAGTGAAAGCATGAGATTAGGTGATCAAGACTATATTCTTGGATTAAGATAGTTATCTTAGATGGATGATAATATTTGTATTGACATTGTCAATGGGCTGTTAGCCTTTCAGATTGTAGATTAGTGATGAGGGGCTGTTTAGCCATTCAGATTGTGATGTGAGATTAAGATTGGTCTTAATCCCCAATGGTAGACTATTGTAGCCAAGTGATGATGACATTTGTCTATCACCTGATTTAAATGGTCTGTAGGCTGTAGATTCAAGTGATTTTTTAGACACTTTGTGTCCTTTTCTTTCAGTTTCAGTAGCTGGTGGAATACTGTTAGTCATTTTGACCTTTTCCGAGTTTCGGAGATTCCGAGATATTTTCTTTTTTCTGATAAATATTTGTGATGTTAATGATTTTGATAAATGAGCTTTCCTGTCTACTTAGGTAATGATTCCAAAGATCGTCCTTCATTTCCTCCCTGGAATCTGGTTGTAGCAGGTGTTCAATTATCAAAAGTACTGTGATAATTTGATTTGTGACCCGAATGCACCAAGTTGGTAAATCCTGTAATAATTTTTTAAAATAGTAAATGTCACTATTTTTGCAAAGTTATTACAAGATCTGTTACCCTAATAGTTGCTTGATAAAATACAGTAGAATGCCTACTGGTTTTACCTGTAATAGGGTTTGATATAGTTGATTATGGATAATATGTAATGAAATGCTCATACAGTGATAAAATTCTTTTTTAAAGAATATTATGTAATGAGCAGCACTGAAAATCAGTTGATTAGAGATAATGTTAGATAATACACTTAAATATGTATGTATGTTACCACAAGTGAGGTAGATAATAGTATATATGATTAATATGCAGTTGTCTTTGACACTGATAGATTAAGTACTGTGGTTTCTTAACACAGCACAGTATTAATATATGAATGCTTACTAGTTAATGGATATGGTGGCTTAAGCCACTGCAAACAATTTGTTTACTTAGATATATAGCTATGATAAATATTGGCTGATAGCTAGGTTAGGCTAGAATATGTAAAAATTATTCCAATGCAAAATCAAGAAGTTTCTTATGTATTTGCTGGAATAATATAGTCTAGTTTATAGACTATCTAGGTTTAAAGGACCAATAATTATCTAGTTTCTAGACTATCTAGGTTCGAAGGACCAAAAATGTGGGAAAAACCTGCTGTGATTGATATAAGAGGAGACTACCAGGGACTTGTACTGAACTAAATTAAAAAATTACTGTATGCAAATTAATTCAACTAAAATCTCTAGCTAGGGTCGTAAATCCTAGCTCCTCTTTTCCTAATGACAGATAATGGGCTGTAAGGGGCAGGTGGGGTGAGTGAATTAGTTGATAGGTTGATTGCAGTTCCACGTCCACCTGCCAACAGGTATCTCACATCAGCTTGTATTTTATACAAGGATAAGATTTTATAAATTCAGTTATATAACTGAACACTGGCTCTGTTTAAATCAGAGATTTAAACATACACAGTCTAGCCTAGCACCTTAGCAATTAACAGCCAATACACTTATACTTTAAACAACTTAAATTGTAAATTGTAAAGTATGATAAATGACCTAAATATGGTCTGAGTACTGTTACTGAGTACTAAAATTATATTCAATTAAATGAACTTATATGATTACTTAAAAAATAACTAAGCAAGCAATTGTTAACTTAATTTATATATTCAAGTATATGCAATGTATATGATCAATGTATATGATTAAATACAGTCAGCTTGTTGAATCTCTTCCTACACTCTGGACACTCATGATTATTGTTTACTTATTGTGACAATCTTCTCTGACACTGGACACTCATGAGGTTCAGAGCTTGGATAAGATTCTGCTGTACCACAATATTAATAATAAACTCACAGAAATATGAGGCGTTGCCTCGCCTTTTTACCGACTATCAGTCTTATAGAATATTAATGTTATACTAGCTTTAATTGGCCAACTAATACGCTACAGTAATAACATTCAATAAACTTAGCTGAAGCCGGGTGCCTGTCTGACAAAGTGTGCCAGACTGAAGAACTCTCTTGGCGAGTTTAGGCACGATATTTTAGATTACAGCGTTGCTGTTTGACGTACGAGTAGCGTTGCTACGTACGAGTAGCGTTGCTACGGATATGGGACTGCGTTGCAGAAGATAACAATGAAGATTAGGGATGAGATTAGGGATGAAGGTGGAGACCGCGTCACTAAATGCTCCACTCACTCTTATTTTACATAAATGTTCTAGGATTTTCCTTGTTGATATATTGTCCAGGTACTCCCCCAGTTCTAGAGAGTGTTCACTGGTGATAATGATATTAGATAAGGTGTCCTTGAGCTGAAAATGTTCGCTAAGGGACCGTCACGTGTACACTGTTGTGTAAACATACGCGTTCTGCCCGGGGGCTGTGGTGGGCGCTTCTCTCCCGAGATGCCCTCCCCCCATCCCCCTTGAAAAGGGGGTTACTTACAATGAATATTGATTGATTATTTTTACAGTCTAGACTTATGATTGAGATAAGATGTGATTATAATAAAATATGATATAGGATTTAAAGATTATAAGTAGTACTTGATAATACCACTGACTCTTAATAAGGATTCGATTTTATCTCTACCGGATACTACGTCATGTTCCAATAAATTTTTAATTAACAAATCCTTCTAGAAGCTTCTGGATCCTTGAGAGAACATGCACTAAGTCACGTAGGCATCTATAGGGCCCTATGGCGTACGTGATCATAGTGGCATCATCTAGGATCAAGCTATATAGTGAATCTATTGTGATTCTGATATGATTCTGATATGATATAGATTTGATATAGATATGATATAGATATGATTTGATATGATATTGATATGATATAGAAATAATACATTTCTTAGATGATTATTAGATATGGTGGGTAAAAATTTCCCACAACACATACTAAAGAAAAAGAGCATATGTTTGGAATATCAAAATAAGACCACATTTTTTCGTCTTTAATACAACATGTAGACCTTTGACAAATACGAGGCTATAGCTAGGAGCTGAATAGTCGGATTAATGAAAGTATTTATCAATAAATAAACTACCCCGTGCTGTCATTAATTAATTATTAAATATATTTATGTACAATATCCAGTTATTAAAGTTCCAGACCATAAATATGTAGCTTCTGAACAAACTAATTCATTAAACTACATTGACAAACAGGATCATGGCTCACTGCGACTTGGCCTGGAGTGATGTGACTTTTGCCAGCCGTCACATCACTCCCAAGTATGTTTATTGAGATAAGCAAGAAATACATCTCAAAGGAATAGAATAGCTTAGGCTATTTCTACCCCCCCCCCCTTACACATCACTACCAAGGCACAACTTGAAGGCAAGCCAGTTCTATCCCAGCCGTGGTGGAGGAAGGGTGCGTCTTGGAGCACTCTAAAAAGTTGTGAACTTGTGATCCAGTGACTTTGATGGATGATGGACAAGACGAATCCGGGTCTTTTCGGGCAGCAATGACCAGGAAAAAAACGGAAAACTGCACAGAGTTAAGTGATACTGACAGTGATGAACGAGTGAAGAAGTGTAGTGATCGATGACAGACAGGACCTGGGTTTCAATGTTCTATACAAACTCTCAGGAAAATCTCACGGAAGGCTGCAACAGGACCACACGTGGCAAGAGACATAGATTAATGGAAGGAAGCGGCTGTTATTTCCCTGGACGTGTCAACTAACTTTTCATCAGGAGCTGGAGTGGACCGTTCGATTGGCCAAGGAATTTGGTGAATATTAACCATTATTTTAGGATGGTGCTTCACCCTACGTAATGGTTGGGACAGAAGAGGAGGTGGAACAACTAATGACTGACGGATTTAATAATATTGTTTTGATCATTCCTGAAGTGGGAATAATTTACACCAAAGTTATTGTTTTAAGAATCCGACATACTTGGATCCTGAATTTCTTCATATCAACAATGAAAGTGATGTGTTGGCCAAGAGGAACATTGAACGTGGTGGAAAACAAAGCCAAATTGTTGCCTTGTTAAAGGTTGAGGCTCAAGAAACACTTTTAGTGCAAGGACTTGGATACAAGAAAGTGGCAAAATATATGAAGGAGCCTACATTTTGTATGAAGTGTTCTCGCTAGGGACATATGGCTTGGAAATGCTAATTGAACTTAGATTTCGGTATTGTGGCAGGAAGCATGACTCGCGACAGCTTAGTCAAGATTGACAAAGGAGAAAAATTGTTGCCATCTTGCTGCAGTTGTCGAGGCATCAACAATGCTGGTTGCATCAAAATCACATGAAGCCCACACGTGAGAGATTTCAAGCCGGCACCCATAAACAGGGTGAACGAAGCTCCGAAGGAAGGCAAGATCGTACAGCAAGGACAAAGAAGAAACAGTAGAGAGACAACAAGAGCCTGTGACCAACGTTTGGGAGAAGGGAATGGCGACGATTAAGGATAGCCTAGTGGTGTCCCCGGTGGAAGACAAAGGGCAGTCTCGTCGAGCTCAACCGGTGACACTCCGTCACTGCTCTCTTTACAGTATCCTTACTGTTGGCTCTGTAGTCCCTTAGTGATGAAGTCGGCGCTTAACCCCTGTGTACACCAGCCCCAGAACACACGAGACCTCGCAGCACCTCTGGGAACTCACTAGGCTACCTTCCGGCCCCAGAGAGCAGGAGGTAGAGTGGCAGGGTGTCTCCCTCGACACTTGATTACCCAGCTATTGTGATCATCGGGGTTCTCACCAGCGCCCAGCGCGGAAGAGATGACTGCAATTCCCCTGCTCTAGTCCTCTTTGAAACATGAGGCTACGTTCCCTGATTTCAATAAATCTTTATTCCCGAACTCAAGTGGTCAGTACTCTACTGTCTGGCTTTCACTTATAAATGACGTGTCATAATCGTAATGAAGGTAAATGTAAACACAGCGTTTAAAACTAAAAAAAATTTTACTAACAAAAAAATACATAATTAATTGTCTTGGATAGCCTCAATCAGGTCTGCAGTCAACAGCCACTCTAGATCTTCATTAATACTAACGTTAATATATATATATATATATATATATATATATATATATATATATATATATATATATATATATATAAATTTATATAACTCCTACAGGTTCCCTCAGAAATGCCAATTCAGCAAGGGGAAAGGGGAGGGTAGATTACCTATCTTGGAAATGATGAATCTCCAGAGGTTTGTTGCTCCCATGCGTCGCCAGCTCACTGAAGTTCCACCACCACATTAGTTTTTACTAACTGGTTCACACGTATCCTCTTCCTTCCTTGGGTAACACAGACGGGCGCCGATCCTCTCGACACACCAGGGGGACACGCCCTGGTGTGTACCTTTTTCCCCGGCAGCCAGAGCGCTACTCCATAGTCTCCCAAGAGTACAGGATGCCTACTACTATGTCAGTGCACAATGCACTGATTCACTGTGCATTGCCATTCACTTCTGCCATGGAAGAAGATATTATGACAGTTGATTTTACTGGCTGGGTCAGTTTCGATACAGGGCACCGTCTCAGTTTGTCCACTAAATTCACAGGGTATCCAGAGATATAAATGTCTCACACTTGCTCACCTCACTGGTTACTATAGAATTGTTTAACATTGATGCACGATTGTTCACAGCCTCTTCATTAGCACAGTTAAATAAATCACTCCCTTTCCAGGGTCACAGTCAACACTCCATTTGCCTCTTCACAGGCAAAATCGGAAGGAGCACTTGCTTATCATGACCTTGGTCGCGTCATCTATAACTTCTTCAATGGCTACTCCTTATAGATTCATACACACATCGAGGCGTTATCACGTCCGACACTGGTAGGGATTATGACTAGGCTTCGACGGTCAGTCCATTTGTGTTGGCCCACCAAGATCGAAATGCAGCTCCCTCCACTGAATTTGGTATGCTATCGAGTCTTTTCTCGTCTCAGCAGGTTCCTTCGTCGACGATACTCATACGATGGAATCTCTGACCATCGTAATGCTTTGTTTTAATTAGACAGTCGGATTCCCCAGGTCCTCTTGGCATCTCAATATGGTCAGAGTCTTGTTGCCTCTTTCCTAGGCTCAATTTGCCACTTAGGATCCAAATCTGACGATCCTCGCGAGAGCGCCCAAGGTCACAACCTCCCCGTCTGAAATATAGCGGAACATATGCAGGCGATGAGTCACAATAACGTGGCTAAAGTATGTTGACCAGACCACACACTAGAAGGTGAAGGGACGACGACGTTTCGGTCCGTCCTGGACCATTCTCAAGTCGTCCTGGACCATTCTCACAATCGACTTGAGAATGGTCCAGGACGGACCGAAACGTCGTCGTCCCTTCACCTTCTAGTGTGTGGTCTGGTCAACATAGCGGAACAGTGAGCCGGGCTCCGCTCCCTGGGGTGAACTCGGTGCCCGCCGATGACGTTACAGAAAGCTTGTCGCTTGGCTGAGCACCTGAGCCCCCGCTCGTCACTTCTTTCATTATGAGAGCTGTAAACAGTGTCACTGCACTCCACCAAGTCCCGGATGTGTCTCCGTCCACCCAGGCGCCATTTTCTTTCGCAATCTTCCACAATTTACCCCTGTACAGCCAAATATCACGCAAGAATTGTGTATAAGACTCGTTCCTTTTTAACTTAAATTACAGCTTGTGCCGTCTGCGATCTTTCTAGGTGGTTAAAATGACTCGAGGATGGGAAGGACTGTTATCAAGCAGCAATCATAACAGTGGCAGTAAGAAACGAAGTCGAAAAAGTGTACTCTAGTGGTGATGAGGTGCAGCGCATGTTGTCGATTCGGTACACAGATCTTGGAATTCTTCAAAAAGTTGGACAAGAGGACTGAAGCTCTACAAAAATTAACTATGGCAAACAGATGGGGTGTAGTGGGGAATGAAACGGAGGGGAAGAAAGTAAGGAAGTGGATGGCGTATCACGGATGGAAAGTCTCCGGAAAATGAACTATCCACTAACGATGGCCCGACCCTCCAAGTGGTTGGGTACCATTCCTCCCCCAGTCCCATCCCAAATCCTTATCCTGATCCCTTCCCAGTGCTATATAGTCGTCATGGCTTTGCGCTTTCCCAACAATTCCCTTCCCACTAACGATGGCTGCGTTTAACCCAGTGTGGGGGGAAAATGTTGACGGAGAAGCTCCGGAAAAATGGTTTACAAAAATTGAATTTGAAGACATAATTAAGAATAGAGTTACATTTGATTGTAGTGGGGGTACAAGTGTTGAACAAGAAAAATATCAAAATCTTGGGAGTGTGTGACCAAGGTGATATTGCTTCTCAAGGACTTAAAATGTTGGGAGGCTGTGGACAAGGCGATGTCGCTACTCAATTAAATAGCAAACCGCAGCAAGGTTAAGAGTCTGAGAACATAGAAAATTGACTGCATCTACGTTGTATTACTCCAATGTTGGTGTTAATTATTTCTTTAGCAATGAAATACATTCTTGAAGGGCATCATGCTTTGTAACATTAGAACATAAGGATCATATAATGCATTGACATGCAATATATCATATATTCCCACCTTTTGAAGTGAGAGGATTAATTCATTAGCTCCCTCGTTCTCATTAATCTAATCGCCAAAGCTTCATTTATCATCATTATCTCAGTAATAGTATTTCTTGGGTCATGAGAATAATCTTGAGATTATTCTCATGGCTTCTTTCTGTACCTTCTCCAACTTGTTTGTCTGTCTTTACTAAAACAAGAAAGGACAGGGGCAGCATAATCAATAAGAGATCTCACAGCATGCCATGTGACTACCATTGTAAGGTGAAATGTAAAATGTGATTAATAATTGTGTACTGTTTTGGTTTGTGAGCCTCTTGAGGGACTTTATATAGACGAGGGTAGAAACAGCCTAAGCTACTCTATCCGTTTGAAATGTACTTTCTTTTCTCAATAAACTTACTTGAAGGCGACGGACGTAGTGCTCCGTCCCAACTCTTACAAAACGGCTCTTTGAAGAGGAACACCTTGCCCAGCTGCACACCTACTGACGATACTCCTTGGACTGATGAAGTGTGCCACCTGACTCTCCAAACCCATCGCCCAGATCACAATATAATTTAACAAAATAAGTTGCACCTTCATTTGCCCTGTCGACACCGAGTCTGGTTTGCTGAAGTTTCTTAAGAGAAGAACCCATCTCTCTTGGAAACTTTAACACGCTCCATCCCTACTGAGGATTCAGTGCTCCAAACTCACAGAATTCAGACTCGCGAAACATCAGCTACTGCATTAAGATAAGGCACGAGTTTGTTAACTTCATTAGATTGTCTGGTGCCGTAATGAGAGAAGATCGTTAACATTTTGAGTTCGTTCGTTGCATCAACATATAAATGAGTCACATTTTCTAAAGAATAGTTTTAATGAGTGGACCATAGGTATCCTAATTAATTATACAGGGTTTTTCACAAAAAAAATCTATAATTTCGAAATCTAATAACTTGACCAATTCTCGTTAAAATTCTACATTTTTAACAGCTAGCATATGTAGAAACAAAAAATTCTACGTTGACGGTTTTTTTCTTTTCGGGTGTATTAATGTCATTCACTGAAAAAGAAAAGGCGTTTTGTGTGTTAAAAGTATTCTCTCGAATACAGTTGAACAAGACTGCAGTTTACATTTGTGAAAGAATTCGTTAAAAATGCACCAACTGGAATAAAGATTTGGACATGGCACAAAACAGTCCGAAGAGGAAGGCTGTCTGTGAAGGGCAAAATGGTCTGGACGACCACCAGTACCGGAAAAAATGGCCGAGTGGGTTCAAGAAACAATTTTGCGAAGCCCCCCAAGAAATCCATAAGAAGAGCAAGTCTGGAAACCCAAATTACTCCAACGACAGTTTGTCACCTCGCCAGGAAACGCTTCCTAATGACACCCAACAACCTGCAGCTCATTCAGGTCCCAAAGACAGACGACAAACAAAGGCGCAAGCAGCGCTGTGTTGCTATGCATGAGAAACTTAATGAACACGAGTTTGAGCAACGTCTTATTTTTAGTCATGAGACGTTTTCATAAGAATGACAAAGTCAACAAGCATAATGTTTGCATTATTTGGGGCGAAGGCAATCCCCGTGCCACAATAGAGCTCACAAACCCGCCAAACACACACCGAAACTACGACGTTGGTACAACGTTCGAACAAGTTTTAACACCTAACCAGTTACAACAACCAATATAGCAAGTTGTAACAACGTTCTAATACGTCATAAACACGTTAAGCCAAGATGTAACAACTTTATTACAAGTTGTAACAAGCGGAAAATATAGACAGGTTCGGTTTGTGTTTCCAGGGAAAGGACTCGCAAGTGAATGTGTTCTGCGTCATCTGCAAGAATCATTTTCATGGCTTATTTTATTATTATATATATATATATATATATATATATATATATATATATATATATATATATATATATATATATATACTATTTTAAAGAAATGTGACTAACGATGTTTATCTGCACATGCTTCATTACTGGC
>WNGS01094343.1:0-15970 GCA_020271785.1 Procambarus virginalis
ATTCAGCTGTATTCAGTGTTGCTCTCTTCGGCCCAGTGATGTTTTGAACTGTTGTGGGTGTTGTTGTTGTTGTTGTAGGAGCTACTGTAGTGGTTGTTGTTGTTGTGGTGATGTTTGTGGCTCGCAGCCTCACCGCTGAGCACAAGGACCTCATCCATGATGTGGCCTTTGACTTCTACGGGCGACGCATGGCGACGTGTTCCAGTGACCAGAGTGTCAAGGTGAGGTTACTCTCGTGGTCACTCAGTCCTCTCGTGGTCACTCAGTCCTCTTGTGGTCACTCAGTCCTCTTGTGGTCACTCAGTCCTCTCGTGGTCACTCAGTCCTCTTGTGGTCACTCAGTCCTCTCGTGGTCACTCAGTCCTCTCGTGGTCACTCAGTCCTCTCGTGGTCACTCAGTCCTCTCGTGGTCACTCAGTCCTCTTGTGGTCACTCAGTCCTCTCGTGGTCACTCAGTCCTCTCGTGGTCACTCAGTCCTCTTGTGGTCACTCAGTCCTCTCGTGGTCACTCAGTCCTCTCGTGGTCACTCAGTCCTCTTGTGGTCACTCAGTCCTCTCGTGGTCACTCAGTCCTCTTGTGTCACTCAGTCCTCTCGTGGTCACTCAGTCCTCTCGTGGTCACTCAGTCCTCTCGTGGTCACTCAGTCCTCTTGTGGTCACTCAGTCCTCTTGTGGTCACTCAGTCCTCTTGTGGTCACTCAGTCCTCTCGTGGTCACTCAGTCCTCTTGTGGTCACTCAGTCCTCTCGTGGTCACTCAGTCCTCTCGTGGTCACTCAGTCCTCTCGTGGTCACTCAGTCCTCTCGTGGTCACTCAGTCCTCTCGTGGTCACTCAGTCCTCTTGTGGTCACTCAGTCCTCTTGTGGTCACTCAGTCCTCTCGTGGTCACTCAGTCCTCTTGTGGTCACTCAGTCCTCTCGTGGTCACTCAGTCCTCTTGTGGTCACTCAGTCCTCTTGTGGTCACTCAGTCCTCTCGTGGTCACTCAGTCCTCTTGTGGTCACTCAGTCCTCTCGTGGTCACTCAGTCCTCTCGTGGTCACTCAGTCCTCTTGTGGTCACTCAGTCCTCTTGTGGTCACTCAGTCCTCTTGTGGTCACTCAGTCCTCTTGTGGTCACTCAGTCCTCTTGTGGTCACTCAGTCCTCTTGTGGTCACTCAGTCCTCTTGTGGTCACTCAGTCCTCTCGTGGTCACTCAGTCCTCTTGTGGTCACTCAGTCCTCTTGTGGTCACTCAGTCCTCTCATGGTCACTCAGGTTCCCGCAGTCGGGTACACCAAGCCTTTTCCGCTTGTCCAGGTCTCTCCTGGTCAAGTACTGACCCTCCGCAGGATGCAATTGCAAACTAGTGGATACCTAGTATCCACTAGTTTTGTTTTATTTTTTTATTTATACTGTATATAAGAGTTCTTACTCTTGTATAGCCACTATAGCACTCATAGCGTTTCAGGGAACATTCTTAATCCCATTTTTTCTCGGAATATGTCCTGCCAAATCGTTTAACTAGGTACCCATTCATTGTTAGGTGAACACAGGCTACAGTTAAGGATTTGTGCCCAGTAAATCCTCCCTGGCCAGGATTCAAATCCAGGACAAAGAGCTCGTGAAACGACAGGCGAGCTCGCCACTTCGCCATGGGGATTGTAAATAGTGGATCAACCCGTCCTCTTACAAATTACGTGGCTTTTCGCTCATATGCATTACAACCAAAAAAGGCCGTAATTTGAAAATGAAAAATAATTTAAAATAAATTTTGGATTTTTTTCCCAAAAAACTGCAAGTTAAGGGTCGTCTGGTAGGTCATGAGGGCAGGAACTTCTAAGGTTTCAAAACTCATGAAAACCGTTAATTGAAAATTTCCTCGCCTAACCTAAGAGACTAAGCCAGAGGGCCCAAAACAGAAAGCAGGACAGTACGTCATTTTCGTGAGCCGATTTGACTTTGAATTACATAAATTTTTATCCTGAGTGCGCAGACAAATGAAAAGCGACGTAATTTGTAAGAGGATGGGCTGAGTGGATACCACCTACGACCACCTTGATAATGATCCAGGACAGACCGAAACGTCATCGCCTGTTCATCTTCTGGTGTGGGGTTTGGTCATCATATCTTTAGCCATGTTATTGCGACTGTCTGCTAGTGGATACCTGTTTACTGCTCCTTGAACAGAGGCATCAGGTGAAAGGAAGCATTGCCCAAAGAACTGATTTTCTTCAGCTGTGGCCTGACTGCCCAATCTGTCCTCTTAAAAATAATGTCGGTTTTGGCTGTTTACCCGTATGGCTGAAAGTGGACGTAATTTGAAAATGAAAAAAAATGAAAATAAATTTGGGATTTTTTTTTAAACAACAGTAAGTTAAGGGTCCTCTGGTAGATTAGGTTGGCAGGAAATTCTCATAAAGTTTCAAAACATTATGAAAAACGTTAATTGAAAGGTTCCTCTCTTAACCTTTCCAGGTAAGCCAGACGACTCAAACAGAAAACGGGACAGTACGTCACTTGTGAGTCGATCTCATTTCAAATTATTTCCACTTTTGGCCATAGCGCGCATACGAGCCAAAAGCGACGTTATTTTTAAGAGGACGGGTTGGACTGTCACAGGACCATATTTATTTTATTGCTGAATATATCTTACTTTTGTCAGCAGCAATGTATCTTATAAAATTATGATGCCCAATATTGGATTTTTAAAATTCTTGCCTAAAAAGAAGGTTATCTTGTATTTCTGAGAGGAGCCCCTTCGGCTCCCTGGAGCTATCGAGCTAATATGCGATATATTAGACCAGGGCATTAGTCAATGGAGTTCAGTCTACCCGGGACCATGAGCCAGAACCTGGCCCCCTCAAAGAGGCACAGGAGCAATGGATCCTGGAAAAAACCTGTGGTTGGGGTTTTTTTTTAATCCGCCATCGACTGGGTTAGGCATTCAGAAAGGTAAGCATAACATAACAAATCCCATTTGGTAAGAAAATTGCAACCGAAAACCGAACAGAGAGGCAGAACTCTCCCAGATCCCAAGGAAACAAGCAGTCATCACACCTCGCCGCTGTGATGTTTGTCCATGCAGCTCTCCCTTCCCCGGGAGGGAGAGTTATAATTGTAATTTATAACTGTTGATTTTTTCAATTTTTTATAATTGTTGTATAGGATACATTATACAGGTAGTTGTGATATAGTTGCGTCATCGGCTTATAACCAAGGGAGCCGAGTTCAGTCCCCGGGCAGGACAAAAAAATTGGGTATATTTCCTTTCACCTGATGTCACTGTTAACTTAGCAGTATTTAGGTACTGGTGAGTATATTGTGGGTCACATCCTAGGTAAGGTCAGTAGTTGATGTAAGAAAATCTTGATAAGCCTAAGTACAGGATTCCTGTCCCCTATCAACAAGAATTATATATTATTTTAGAGAATCTATTATACTGTTTCTCATCTATTGTCATATTTCTTGCATTCATCAGCCAGATTCAATTATTGTTAGTGATAACATTTTAAGAACCTTTAATAGCTAAAAGAAATTGTGTTGTGATTTTACCTCACTCTTCTATTTCATGTAATTTAGTTAAAATGTTTCCGAGAGGCAGGTAGGAATTATTCCTTGTTTCATACATTAGTACATTAACAGATCTGGGACCTGAACGAGGATGGGGAATGGGTGTGCTCTGCATCTTGGAAGACTCACTGTGGCTCAGTGTGGAAAGTGACTTGGGCACATCCTGAGTTTGGCCAGATCATTGCTACTTGTTCCTTCGACCGAACAGCA
Organism: Procambarus virginalis; assembly: GCA_020271785.1. Lineage (NCBI taxonomy): Eukaryota > Metazoa > Arthropoda > Malacostraca > Decapoda > Cambaridae > Procambarus > Procambarus virginalis. The sequence continues at coordinate 3,759 of WNGS01094343.1, forward strand.
GCTATATGGGAAGAAAGTGGTAAGTTTTAATAATGATAAATTTGTTATAAATGTACCTCTTAACCCCTCAACTGCGCCAGCCATCAAATGTCGTTATAAGAGTTGTACAGGTATATATTTTTTTAATTAGGTTATATTTTAATGTTTTTTTTTAATGTTTTCATTACTCTTTGTGTTTTGAAATAAAAATAGTTTAGTTTGGAAACATTTTGACATTAACTTTACCTGAACATTTATAAAAACAACAAAAATATGTCCTTAACAATTGCACTTTGAAGTTTTTGCCCAAACCAGGTGCGCAGTACAGGGGTTAAAGGGTGTCATATTGTATGCAAATGAAGATTTAACTTCTTTAAATTAAAATGTAGAGGTTCTCTCTTAACAATGTGTTGAACTACTAGTTTTTGAGTAGTGTACTTGTCAACAACAGCTTTCATATTGGTTGAATTTTCTTGTGTCCAAGATTATCCTGAACTAGCCAGGTGAATCATCAGGTGAAAGGATGTTTCTTTTGGCCATTGATAATGCTTTGGTTTGGTGATATCATTAACAAACATCATTTTTTCATTTGAGATAGTTTAATGGCATAGATATCAAAATAAATTTTATATTTTATTTAATTTATATATTATATTTTGCTTTTTTTTTTCTGGGTGAGATAATAAAATGTCGTATGTCTTACTTATGTCTTAGAATTTGTTGCTCTTGTTTGTAAACATTGTCATTGTGATAATAATGCTTGACTATTTGGTTGTGTTGTCCAAACAATAAAAGTGTCAAAGTTGCTCTCATCACTATACACCAAAACTAAATTTATCTTTGAAGTTCTACCTATAGTTTTAAGCAAGCTTTGTATTTTGAAGTTCATTGTAAATGGGGTAGGTAATCCAAAACAAAAAATAAAAAGTCTGTATCCGCTTAACATTATTACTTGGTTTGCTAACCACTAGTTTCCAGTATTTTTTTATGTTATGCAGTTTTTGGTTTGTATAATATCATCAGTGTACCTTTCAAATGGTCGACAATGTTTTCTTTACTCTTAACACTTTCGCATGCCAATGACTTTCGAGCGCGTCATGTTTCGTCTACCCGCTCATGCACACAAGACACAATTGTCTTCGTAAAAAATATTTGTATAAAATTCAATTTTTATCTGATTTACTTCTGTTTGTTTCAAACTGAGCGCCATGAAGTTCTCTTTCTCACCGCTAGGGCGCATGGCGCGTCGGCCTACCCGGTCACGTGACAGGCCCATTGTTTTCTCGTCACGTGTCGTGAGTCGATCACGCTTCCCTCGCGCGCCAAACTCGAGCGTTTTTCTGCATTTATACCCGTTTCCGTGTGTTTTATACCCAATACATTTATCAACAATGGATCCAGGTCAAGGCCCAAGCCGTTCTACGCCCAAGGAAGTGTCCAAGTCCTCGAAAGAGGACAAAATAACTATGATTTATCAAAAGTTCAAGGGAATGAAACTCACACCCACGAAAATTCCTGAAGTTGTGGCAGCTTTATCAGAAGCTGAGTATGATGCAGGTGATGTTGAGGGACTTGAAGATGATTTGGATGACTACAACGATTATAGTGGCGTCCAAAGATCGAATGATACAGCAACGAGTGATGAGACCCGAGCACCTCACAGAGGAGGATGAGGCACCGCTACTCCCTCCTCCTCCTCCATCTAGGCGCACACGTGGTGCATGTAAACCACCTAGAAAACTAACTACCAGAAATGTTTCTCGACGNTTGATGGTAGTACTTAGATGTTGTAGATGTACTGAAGTAACATGTTCCTTATGGAGCCCTGTTGCTTATGCAGCGTTAATCGCCTGGAAAGAGATGTTGTTGTCTTGCCTATATACTGAATTCTTTGAGGCTTACAGTCCCCAAGTTGGCATTTGAAGGCATAGACGACATTGGTCTCTTTTAAAGCGTTCTGCTTTGTGTCTGGAGAGTTTCTCATGAGTAGGTTGGCCGTTTTCTTGGTTTTATAGTAGATCGTCAATTGTATCTTCTGATTTTTGTCTGTAGGGATAACGTTTCTATTAACAATATCTTTCAGTACCCTTTCCTCCGTTTTATGAGCTGTGGAAAAGAAGTTCCTTGTAAAATAGTCTAATAGAGGGTACAGGTGTTGTGTTAGTTGTCTCTTCAGAGGTTGCATGGCGTTTCACCTTCCTTCTTATGATGTCTTCAACGAAACCATTGGAGAAGCCGTTGTTGACTAGGACCTGCCTTACCCTACAAAGTTCTTCATCGACTTGCTTCCATCCTGAGCTGTGGCTGAGAGCACGGTCGACATAAGCGTTAACAACACTCCTCTTGTACCTGTCTGGGCAGTCACTGTTGGCATTGAGGCACATCCCTATGTTTGTTTCCTTAGTGTAGACTGCAGTGTGGAAACCTCCGCTCCTTTCCATGACTGTTACATCTAGAAAGGGCAGCTTCCCATCCTTCTCCATCTCGTAAGTGAAACGCAACACAGAATTCCGCTCAAATGCCTCCTTCAGCTCCTGCAGATGTCTGACATCAGGTACCTGTGTAAAAATGTCGTCAACATACCTGCAGTATATGGCCGGTTTCAAGCTCATGTCGACTAAGACCTTTTGTTCGATGGTACCCATGTAGAAGTTCGCAAACAGGACACCTAGGGGAGAACCCATGGCGACCCCATCCACTTGCTTATACATGTGCCCATCCGGGCTCAAGAAGGGTGCCTCTTTGGTACAAGCTTGGAGTAGTTTCCTTAGAATGTTTTCTGGTATGTCAAGAGAAGTACAGGCCGGATCACGATACACTCTGTCCGCTATCATCCCGATTGTTTCATCCACAGGTACGTTGGTAAACAGTGATTCTACGTCCAACGAGGCTCTTATCCCTGTGGCCCGTATTCCCTGCAGTAAGTCAACAAATTCCTTTGGAGACTTCAGGCTGAAGGTGCAAGGGACATAAGGAGTCAGCAAGCCGTTGAATTGCTTTGCCAGTCTGTATGTGGGTGTGGGTATCTGGCTGATGATTGGCCAAAGAGGGTTTCCTGGCTTGTGGGTCTTGACATTTCCATGTCAGTCTTGTGGGTCTTGGAAATGTCAAGACCTTGGTGTCCAACAGGGTGACCCCCTTGCTCCTTTTCTTTTCTGCCTAGTCATCAAGACAGTCACCGATAACCTGTCCAGTGAGCTCAATATTCGGTTTTTGGACGTTTCAAAAATTGTTGGCATTCTTTCTAAGATTAGATATTATGTACCTCGCCCTGCCCTGGTAACACTCTATTACTCTCTCATCTATCCTTATCTCAACTATGGTGTTTGTGCTTGGGGTTCTACTACCCAAAATCATTTACGTCCTCTAATTACTCAACACAAAGCTGCTATCAGGACAATTTCCAACTCTGGCCCCAGACATCACTCGGTACCCCTACTCAAATCTCTGAATATCTTAGATATTAAGTCACTGCACATTTTCTCATGTGTATTATACATATATAAAACGCTGAACTGTAATGCCAATCCTGACCTCAAAAACTTCATTGAAGGTTGTAACAGAACCCATGAGCACCACACCAGAAATAAATACAGTTTTGATATTCCAAGAGTACGACTTAATCAAACTAGAAATGCTCTACAAATCAAGGGACCCAGAATGTGGAATGACCTTCCCAACCATGTTAAAGACTGTACCTCTCTCAACCTGTTTAAGATTAAAACTAAACACTACCTGATAAACTCCCTGTAACCTACCTTACCCCTCTATTGTCAATCCATGTCTGTTTTTTTAAACAACGCTGTTTGTCGACCTAATTGTATTTGTGCTGCTTTTTCTGCCATGTTCCCCCCTTTTTTATTTTTATTTTTATTTGTTCTCCACACATTTTATACTTTAATCTCAATTAGTATTAAGTTTTAGTCTCTAATGTTTTTCCTGCCCGAAACGCTCTGCGTAACAATGGCTTTAGGCATTGTATGTACTAGCTCTATCTATAAATCTATCAATGTTTGTAAAAACCTCTTGTATGTATGTACTTTACCTGAATAAACATCTATTTATTTATTTATTTATTTATTTAAAAGATAAGGAGTGTAAATTATGTAGTATGCCGCACGCCCACACCTTAGAACATTTTATTTTATTTATTTATTTATTTTATTTATTTATATACAAGAAGGTACATTGGGTTTGTGAGAATACATTGAATAGGACAGTATTTCCAATCGTGTAAAGCCACTAGTACGCGCAGCGTTTCGGGCAGGTCCTTAATCTAACAGATAATTTTAAGTAGGTAATTTCTATCATAATTGAGAAATGATAACAAATACATTACAAGAGAAAAATGAGATGTGAGAGCTTTGTAAGTATATTAAAGCACATTGTTATATTAAAGCTCTAATTGATTACATTGAACAGCTTGATTGGTAATTAACAAGATTAATAGACACCATACAGCAGATTGACAGCACATATAAGACAGCAATGAACACAATGGTAAAGATGTTCAGATTGGGTACATAAAGATTGGGAGACTGGGTAGCAATAGATACAGATAAACAAGATTAATAAACACCATACAGCAGATTAGCAGCACATATAAGAGGACAGCAATGATCATAATGGTAAAGATGTTCAAATTGGGAAACATAAAGGTTGGGAGATTGGGTAGCAATAGATACAGTGCAATTTTAAGGCAAAAGGTGAAAAACTATGAAGATGAAATTAGGTACTTTTTAGTATTGATTTTGAATGATGTAAAAGTTGGACAGCTTTTCAATTCAATAGGGAGTGAGTTCCATAAACTGGGTCCCTTTATTTGCATAGAGTGTTTACACAGATTAAGTTTAACTCTGGGGATATCAAAGAGATATTTATTTCTGGTGTGGTGATAATGGGTCCTATTACATCTGTCCAGGAAGAGTTTCAGAGCAGGATTTGCATTTAAGAACAGGCTTTTGTAAATGTAGTTGACACAAGAGAATTTATGGAGTGAGATTATGTTTAGCATGTTTAGGGAGTTAAACAAGGGGGCTGAGTGTTGTCTGAAAGCAGAATTTGATATTATTCTGATAGCAGATTTTTGCTGGGTGATGATGGACTTGAGATGGTTTGCAGTGGTTGAACCCCATGCACAGATACCATAGTTAAGATAGGGATAGATTAGTGCATAATATAGAGAGATGAGAGCAGAGTTAGGTACATAATATCTGATTTTGGAGAGTATTTCAACTATTTTAGAGACTTTCTTAGTTATGTGCTGTATGTGGGTACTGAAGTTGAGTCTCTTGTCTAGGAATAGGCCAAGAAACTTACCATCATTTTTATTGCTAATGTTTACATTGTCTATCTGAAGCTGAATTGCATTTGTAGATTTGCTTTCAAATAAGATGTAGTAGGTCTTATCTATGTTAAGTGTTAGTTTGTTGGTTGACATCCATAAGTGGACTTTTTTTAGTTCATTATTAACAACATTATTTAGTGTATGTGGGTTGAGGTTGGAGTAGATAAGGGTAGTATCATCAGCAAACAAAATAGGTTTCAGAATGTTAGAGACATTAGGCAGATCATTGATGTATATAAGAAATAGAAGAGGTCCCAAGATACTGCCCTGTAGCACTCCAACGGTTATTGGTAAAGTGGGAGAGGTTATATTATTGATGGCTACACATTGGTGTCTATCACTAAGATAGGATTGGATATAGTCCAGTGCATGGCCTCGGATTCCATAATGATGGAGTTTACATAAGAGGTAATTGTGATTAACAGTATCAAAGGCCTTTCTCAGGTCAATGAAGAGTCCAATCGGAAACTCATTTTTGTCAAGGGCTGAGTAAATTATATCAAGGAGACTAATAATTGCACCGTTGGTACTCTTTTGGGAGCGGAAGCCAAACTGACAGGGGCTAAGAATGTTGAATTTTACGAGGTAGGAGTTTAGTTAGTTTTAGTTCATTTATTATGCACCCCATACCCATCTTGTGGGCGGTAGTGGAAAGGGTTACAGAGGCACATAATGGGCTCAGGGACTGAACCCCACAATTGTAGAGCTGTTTGTAGATAATTTTTTCAAATATTTTTGATAGTATGGGTAGGTTTGATATTGGTCTATAATTGTTTATGTCTGCCGGATTACCTCCTTTATGAACTGGCGTTACTCTTGCTTTTTTAAGGATATCAGGGAAGGTATGACACTCAAGGGATTGAGTGTCATGTCATGAAGTTATTGTCCTTGTATATAAGTCACCGGAGGCAAACCCTCAGCAGTTTAAAGACCAACTAATGAAAGTAGAACACTGCTTGGAAAGCCTCACAAATCCAGCTCCGAACATCATCCTGCTTGGGGACTTCAACCTACGGCACCTGAAATGGAAGCACCTGGCTAATACAGTAATACCAGAAAGAATACCAGGAAGTAGCCTTAATGAACAGGCACATGCAAATGACCTGCTACGGATGTGCGACAGGTTTGCCTTAAACCAGCAAATAGTAGAACCAACGAGGAAGGAGAACACGCTGGACCTCATTTTCACTAATAATGATGAATTGATCAGGAACATAATGATTACAAATACCTGTTACTCAGATCACAACTTAATTGAAGTTATGACAACTATGGGGAATAGACCTTCAAAACCAGTCCGGATTCCCGGTGGAGGAGATTTCAGCAAATTCAACTTCAATAATAAACAGATAAACTGGGAGCAAATAAACCAGGACTTCACAGAAATAAACTGGGAAGAACAGCTAGGAAATGCGAACCTGAACCAGTGCCTGGAAAAAATAAGCTCAGTAGCACTAGAAATATGTACAAACCGCATCCCCCTAAGAAAAAAGAGGAAGAGATGCAGATTGGAACGAGAACGTCGTTCCCTATATAGGCGAAGAAAACGAATCGCGGTACAACTTGAGAGTCGCACCCTATCTCAGGAACGGCGAAGAAGGTTAGGTAGCGAAATAGGAAAAATTGAACTCAAGCTACAAGAATCATACAAAACGCAGGAGAGGGAAAGAGAGCAAAAGGCCATCAGTGAAATAGAGAGAAACCCGAAATATTTTTTCTCCTATGCAAAATCAAGATCAAAAACCACATCTAGTATCGGGCCCCTGCGAAAGGGAGATGGAACTTTCACCGATGACAACAAAGAAATGAGCGAGCTACTGAGGAAGCAATACGACTCTGTCTTCAGCGAGCCATTAAACGCACTAAAGATCGATAACCCAAATGAATTTTTCATGGATATGATACCAACATCAAATCATATATCAGACGTCACCCTATCCCCACTGGATTTTGAAGAAGCCATAAACAGTATGCCTATGCACTCCGCACCAGGCCCGGATTCTTGGAACTCCATATTCATCAAGAACTGTAAAAAACCACTATCGCAGGCCCTTCACATTCTGTGGAGACAAAGCCTAGATACTGGCGTTATTCCTGATATACTAAAAACAGCAGAGATAGCACCACTTCATAAAGGAGGAAATAAGGCAGAGGCAAAAAATTACAGACCGATAGCACTAACATCGCACATCATAAAAATTTTTGAGAGAGTGCTAAGAAGTAAGATCACAAAATACATGGAATCACAGCATCTCCATAACCCCGGACAACATGGTTTCAGAACAGGGCGCTCTTGCCTGTCGCAGTTGCTGGACCACTATGATATGGCATTAGATGCTATGGAAGACAAACAAAACGCTGATGTAATTTACACAGATTTCGCAAAAGCTTTTGATAAATGTGACCATGGTGTTATTGCCCATAAAATGCGCTCAAAAGGAATTACCGGAAAAGTAGGCAGATGGATCTACAATTTCCTGACCAACAGAACCCAATGTGTAATAGTCAACAAAATAAAATCCAGCCCGTCAACCGTTAAGAGCTCAGTCCCCCAGGGTACTGTGCTTGCTCCAGTACTTTTTCTCATCCTCATATCGGACATAGACAAGAGCACAACCTATAGCACTGTATCATCCTTTGCAGATGACACTAGGATCTTCATGAGAGTAGGCAACATAGAGGACACGGCGAACCTCCAGTCAGATGTAGATCAGGTCTTTCTATGGGCTACAGAAAATAATATGGTGTTTAACGAAGACAAGTTCCAGCTCATGCGCTATGGAAAAAATGAAAATATAAAAACGAAAACCACGTACAAAACTCAGGCAAATCATAACATAGAACGAAAAGGCAATGTAAAGGATCTGGGTGTACTCATGTCGGAAGACCTTACCTTTAAAGAACACAATAAAGTAGCCGTCACAACTGCAAGAAAAATGACAGGTTGGATAACAAGAACTTTTCACACTAGAGATGCTATACCGATGATGACACTTTTCAAAACGCTTGTGCTCTCTAGAGTGGAGTACTGCTGCACAATGACAGCCCCTTTCACAGCTGGAGAAATTGCTGACCTGGAGAGCGTGCAGAGGTCCTTTACTGCTAGAATCCACTCAGTAAAACATCTAAACTATTGGGACCGACTAAAGAGCCTAAATCTGTATTCCCTTGAGCGCAGGCGGGAGAGATACATAATAATTTACACGTGGAAAATATTAGAGGGGCTGGTCCCAAACCTGCACACAAAAATAACATCACATGAGACCAGAAGACATGGCAGGATGTGCAGAATACCCCCGTTGAAAAGCAGAGGTGCAACTGGTACTCTGAGAGAGAACTCTATCAACATCAGGGGCCCGAGACTGTTCAACACGCTCCCGCTACACATAAGGGGCATAACTGGCAAACCCCTCACAGTGTTCAAGAGAGAACTGGATAAGCACCTCCAAAGGATACCTGATCAACCAGGCTGTGACTCATACGTCAGGCTGCGAGCAGCCGCGTCCAACAGCCTGGTTGATCAGTCCAGCAAACAGGAGGCCTGGTCGATGACCGGGCCGCGGGGACGATAAGCCCCGGAAGCACCTCAAGGTATCCTCAAGGTAAGGATTTGTTGAACAGCAGAGCTATAGGTGGCGCAAGGGCATGGGAGGCGCTCTTGTATACAATGGATGGGATTTCACTGACGTTCCCAGCTTTGGTTTTTAGTGAGTGTATGATGGACACAACATCTGTCGGGCTGACTGGTGAAAGGAGAAGAGAGTTTGGATAGCTGCCTGAGAGATATGTGTTGATATGTGTCTGAGTCTGTGGGATTTTACTTGCAAGGTTAGCACCAATCGATGAAAAGAAGCTATTAAATTCATTCGCCATTTCTAAATCAGATGACGGTGTAAGGCCATCCTTAGAGAGTGTTATCTGGTTATGGGAGTGTTGTTTAGTTCTTAGGATATTAGAGATGGTATTCCATGTGCTTTTCATGTTGCCTTTTGCTTCTTTGAATCTAGTCTCATAATATGAAAGTTTAGCTTTTCTTATGATACTGGTAAGCACAAATGAGTACCTTTTAACTACTTCCTTTGTAACTACGCCAATCCTAAATTTCTTTTCATATTCATGTTTTTTGTTGATTGATTTAATTATGCCACTTGTGAGCCACGGGTTATTTTTTCTTTTATCAGTTACTTGTTTGGTAAGGAGGGGACAGTGAGTGTTGTAGAGGCTTAGAGTTTTGAAGAGAAAGAGGTTAGTTAATGAGTTTATATCCTGTGTATTATTAAATTCAGATTCCCAGTTAATATTGTGAAGTGCATTAGAGAGATTGCCTAAAGCTGATTCACTGTGTAGCCTGAATGATAGTTTCTTGGTTTCTGGTGGTGTTGTGTCCATGTTTGCTATGAGGAAGGTAGGATAGTGGTCAGTTGTTCTGTCATAAATTACACCAGATGTAATGGGAGCTGTTATATTAGTCCATAGGTGATCCAGAGTAGTGGCAGATGTTTGAGTGACTATATTAACTATAATTAACTACTATAATTAACTACTATATTAACCTGCAATGTTAAATGGGATTCTTGTAATGTTATTTGTCTATTTGCACTCACTGAATTTGTGCGCCCCTTGAAGGACTTGAAGTAGAGGGGGGGGTGGTAGAAATAGCCTAAGCTACTCTATCCCTTTGAGATGTATTTCTTTCTTATCTCAATAAACATACTTGAACTTGAACTTGGGAAACCCTCCTGATGACCTCACATGTTGCGTAGCCACGCCATTTATTCTATAACACCTGTTATATCCTGCAATATTGAATTATCACTTTATTAACACTTTTTCAATAATTAACACTTCACTTTTTTGATAGATTAAAGTTGAAGCAGCATGTCATAAGCAGGGCTGGTGTACTGAACAAAGATTATTTAATAAGTAAGTGGAACCTTTAGGTGATCCCTTCCTGTGATTGGCTGTTGTGGTGAATGTCAACACAGAGTTTCTACCAATCATATGCCAGCACGAGAATTCTTACTCGAGCACCACAACCCGCCTTATGGGCTGCTGTTTGGCTATTGATAGTTCCTGGGAGAGGCAATAGATGGCGCCAGGTGTATTTTATAGGCTGGTTTGTTAATAGTGTAATTTGATGTCAACAGATGGCGTAAGCTGTATCTTATGGCTACTGTTGACCCGCCAGTTGATAGTGTTCTTTTCTGCCGACAGATGGCATCAGCTGTGTTATTATTACTTTAATAATAATGTATTATTACTTAAAACACTGATCAATATGTCCGGTAGCTTATGATAAGGTTTTATCATGCTGGTATTAGGCGTTCTACAATTACTTTTTGTTATCTACTGTTGAGGATATGTAAGACACATGTAAGGTTTTGAGGCTTGGTAATGATGGTAGTTACAATTAAGATACGAGCTACATGGTGTTGAGATTGTTAAATGGATCGAGTTAGTAAGAATTTAAAGCCAAAAATCAGTGCATAAATGTTCGAAATAAGGCAAATATAGGACACTGGGATTTATTTCTCAAACCGTTAGTAATAAGACGTACACTGGATCCCATTTAGATTATGTCCAACCACTTGGGCTGGACGGTAGAGCGACGGTCTCGCGTCAGGCAGGTCGGCGTTCAATCCCCGACCGTCCAAGTGGTTGGGCACCATTCCTTCCCCCCGTCCTATCCCAAATCCTGGGACCGGCTTCGCTGGCCTGCGGAGTGGGGGTGCTGCGCCGGATCCCCAAGTCTAGGGCTGCCCGCAGCTACTTACCATATGTCAAGTGCTCACTTGTAGTGCAAGTTTGGGGTTGCAGACTTTACATGTACTGGGCACTAGCATATCATTACCCCTGGAAATTATTAACTATTCTATGCCCTCTGTGTATACAGAATATATTTCTACATACTGTACTGGCTGTGCCACTCAATTATCTCTGGCATTGTTTTTAATTATAGCATTAAGCTGATTGCGAGTACTGCAACATTGCTTCGGCTAGCTGCCACTAGGCACGGTTAATGTCCTATGACTTATTCCCTTAGTTGCATCTTTGCAGTACTGGCATTCTACTCAGCCATGTTACACGCCTTCTCTTATATTGTGGTACAGCAGTTGCGCTACTTACCATATGTCAAGTGCTCACTTGTGTGCAAGTTTGGGGTTGCAGACTTTACATGTACTAGGCACTAGCATATCGTTACCCCTGGAAACTAGTAACTATTCTATGCCCTCTGTGTATACAGAATATATTTTATACATACTGTACTGGCTGTGCCACTCAATTATCTCTGGCATTGTTTTAATTATAGCTTTAAGCTGATTGCGAGTACTGCAACATTGCTTCGGCTAGCTGGCACTAGCGACGGTTAATGTCCTATGACTTATTTCCCTTAGTTGCATCTTTGCAGTACTGGCATGCTACTCAGCCATGTTACACGCCTACTTGGATATTGTGGTACAGCAGTTGCTCTGTAAACATTAGTTAATAAATTAAGGTCCCCCCACTCCTGGTTTGTTTTCTCCCCGATCAGAAATACAGTTCAGTTTTGATCGCCGTATTATAGAATGGATATAAATACACAGGATCGCGTTCAGCGTAGGATGACAAAATTAATCCCGCAAAGTAGAAACCTGTCATATGAAGAGAGGTTGACAAAGCTTAATTTACATTCTCTAGAAAGGCGAATATACTTCGGGATGGCAAGACTGAGGTGTACAAGTGGTTAATTGGGGGGGGGGACTTGGGGCTTATTACGCCCAATTGTGAGTACTTGCACAGTAATCTGTGCATGTACTAAAATTTGTCAGTACACATGCACAGTAATCATACTCTACAGCCCAACCATGTACTCACCTATTGTACTCACCTATTTGTGTTTACGGGG
>WNGS01094343.1:33988-45540 GCA_020271785.1 Procambarus virginalis
CGCGTGCAGCGGTAGGATGACAAAATTAAATCCCGCAAAGTAGAAAACCTGTCATATGAAGAGAGGTTGACAAAGCTTAATTTACATTCTCTAGAAAGGCGAATATACTTCGGGATGGCAAGGACTGAGGTGTCCTAAGTGGTTAATTGGGGGGGGGGGGGGCTTGGGGCTTATTACGCCCAATTGTGAGTACTTGCACAGTAATCTGTGCATGTACTAAAATTTGTCAGTACATTTGCACAGTAATCATACTCTACAGCCCAACCATGTGTGTGAGTATGTGTGGTTGGTATTATAAGTAAATTAATATACTATAAATTATTGGCTAAAATAAACCAGTTATATTACTTTAATATTTATTAAAGTTTGTAGCCCATTCCATTCATTATGAGGCAGTATTATTTATTTTCCATTTAGTCGTTATAATTAGCCTATGCTTCTTTACATGCAAGCAACATCTCGTCTTAATCAAATCATTATGATTTTTTAATTTGTGAATAATTTCATATATAATTACTTTGTAAGTAATTTATATAATAATTAATTTGTAATTTGTAATTATTATGTTAAGTAATTAATTTATAATTATTAATAAATTAAGCCCCCACGTGGTGGTTTTCTTCCAACCCCAGAAAATAATAGGTCTCCGTGGCGCAATGGCAAAACACTCGCCGGTGCTTCGCGAGCGCTTTGGCCGGGTTCATATCCATGGCCGGGGAGGATTGACCGGGCACCAATCCTTAACTGTAGCCTCTGTTCACCCAGCAGTGAATGGATGGTTTGTTAAACCATTTGGCGGGTCGTATTCCAGGGAAAGTTAGGATTAAGCCTTGCCTGAAGCGCTATGCGTGCTATAGTGGCTGTGCAAGAATGTAACAACTCTTGTATATATAAATAAATGAAAATAACAATTCCGCGCCTCATTGGGCGGTATCGTACGCTCATATCGTTGAAAGTGTCGCCAACAGTTAGATCATATATGTTGGGTTATATGGTTAAAGTTCAGATAATGTCCCATTGTTAGTTTAAATTTGTGTATATGATCAGACATTTATATGAGCGAATAAGAGATAAATATATATATGATGGTGGCGCGATGGCTCTTAAGTTCGTTAATACAGACGCAACGTGCGATATTCAGCTGTATTCAGTGTTGCTCTCTTCGGCCCAGTGATGTTTTGAACTGTTGTGGGTGTTGTTGTTGTTGTTGTAGGAGCTACTGTAGTGGTTGTTGTTGTTGTGGTGATGTTTGTGGCTCGCAGCCTCACCGCTGAGCACAAGGACCTCATCCATGATGTGGCCTTTGACTTCTACGGGCGACGCATGGCGACGTGTTCCAGTGACCAGAGTGTCAAGGTGAGGTTACTCTCGTGGTCACTCAGTCCTCTCGTGGTCACTCAGTCCTCTCGTGGTCACTCAGTCCTCTCGTGGTCACTCAGTCCTCTCGTGGTTACTCAGTCCTCTTGTGGTCACTCAGTCCTCTTGTGGTCACTCAGTCCTCTCGTGGTCACTCAGTCCTCTTGTGGTCACTCAGTCCTCTCGTGGTCACTCAGGTCCTCTCGTGGTCCTCTTGTGGTCACTCAGTCCTCTCGTGGTCACTCAGGTCCTCTCGTGGTCCTCTTGTGGTCACTCAGTCCTCTCGTGGTCACTCAGTCCTCTTGTGGTCACTCAGTCCTCTTGTGGTCGCTCAGTCCTCTTGTGGTCACTCAGTCCTTTTGTGGTCACTCAGTCCTCTCGTGGTCACTCAGTCCTCTTGTGGTCACTCAGTCCTCTCGTGGTCACTCAGTCCTCTCGTGGTCACTCAGTCCTCTTGTGGTCACTCAGTCCTCTCGTGGTCACTCAGGTCCTCTCGTGGTCCTCTTGTGGTCACTCAGTCCTCTCGTGGTCACTCAGTCCTCTCGTGGTCACTCAGTCCTCTTGTGCTCACTCAGTCCTCTTGTGGTCACTCAGTCCTCTCGTGGTCACTCAGTCCTCTTGTGGTCACTCAGTCCTCTCGTGGTCACTCAGTCCTCTCGTGGTCACTCAGTCCTCTTGTGGTCACTCAGTCCTCTTGTGGTCACTCAGTCCTCTTGTGGTCACTCAGTCCTTTTGTGGTCACTCAGTCCTCTCGTGGTCACTCAGTCCTCTCGTGGTCACTCAGTCCTCTTGTGGTCACTCAGTCCTTTTGTGGTCACTCAGTCCTTTTGTGGTCACTCAGTCCTCTCGTGGTCACTCAGTCCTCTCGTGGTCACTCAGTCCTCTTGTGGTCACTCAGTCCTCTTGTGGTCACTCAGCCCTTTTGTGGTCACTCAGTCCTCTCGTGGTCACTCAGTCCTCTTGTGGTCACTCAGTCCTCTCGTGGTCACTCAGTCCTCTTGTGGTCACTCAGTCCTCTCGTGGTCACTCAGTCCTCTCGTGGTCACTCAGTCCTCTCGTGGTCACTCAGTCCTCTTGTGGTCGCTCAGTCCTCTTGTGGTCACTCAGTCCTTTTGTGGTCACTCAGTCCTCTCGTGGTCACTCAGTCCTCTTGTGGTCACTCAGTCCTCTCGTGGTCACTCAGTCCTCTTGTGGTCACTCAGTCCTCTTGTGGTCACTCAGTCCTCTCGTGGACACTCAGTCCTCTCGTGGTCACTCAGTCCTCTCGTGGTCACTCAGTCCTCTTGTGGTCACTCAGTCCTCTCGTGGTCACTCAGTCCTCTCGTGGTTACTCAGTCCTCTTGTGGTCACTCAGTCCTCTCGTGGTCACTCAGTCCTCTTGTGGTCACTCAGTCCTTTTGTGGTCACTCAGTCCTTTTGTGGTCACTCAGTCCTCTTGTGGTCACTCAGTCCTCTCGTGGTTACTCAGTCCTCTCGTGGACACTCAGTCCTCTCGTGGTCACTCAGTCCTCTCGTGGTCACTCAGTCCTCTTGTGGTCACTCAGTCCTCTTGTGGTCACTCAGTCCTCTTGTGGTCACTCAGTCCTCTTGTGGTCACTCAGTCCTCTCGTGGTCACTCAGTCCTCTTGTGGTCACTCAGTCCTTTCATGGTCACTCAGTCCTCTTGTGGTCACTCAGTCCTCTTGTGGTCACTCAGTCCTCTTGTGGTCACTCAGTCCTCTCATGGTCACTCAGGTTCCCCGCAGTCGGGTACACCAAGCCTTTTCCGCTTGTCCAGGTCTCTCCTGGTCAAGTACTGACCCTCCGCAGGATGCAGTTGCAAACTAGTGGATACCTAGTATCCACTAGTTTTGTTTTATTTTTTTATTTATACTGTATATAAGAGTTCTTACTCTTGTATAGCCACTATAGCACTCATAGCGTTTCAGGGAACATTCTTAATCCCATTTTTTCTCGGAATATGTCCTGCCAAATCGTTTAACTAGGTACCCATTCATTGTTAGGTGAACACAGGCTACAGTTAAGGATTTGTGCCCAGTAAATCCTCCCTGGCCAGGATTCAAATCCAGGACAAAGAGCTCGTGAAACGACAGGCGAGCTCGCCACTTCGCCATGGGGATTGTAAATAGTGGATCAACCCGTCCTCTTACAAATTACGTGGCTTTTCGCTCATATGCATTACAACCAAAAAAGGCCGTAATTTGAAAATGAAAAATAATTTAAAATAAATTTTGGATTTTTTTCCCAAAAAACTGCAAGTTAAGGGTCGTCTGGTAGGTCATGAGGGCAGGAACTTCTAAGGTTTCAAAACTCATGAAAACCGTTAATTGAAAATTTCCTCGCCTAACCTAAGAGACTAAGCCAGAGGGCCCAAAACAGAAAGCAGGACAGTACGTCATTTTCGTGAGCCGATTTGACTTTGAATTACATAAATTTTTATCCTGAGTGCGCAGACAAATGAAAAGCGACGTAATTTGTAAGAGGATGGGCTGAGTGGATACCACCTACGACCACCTTGATAATGATCCAGGACAGACCGAAACGTCATCGCCTGTTCATCTTCTGGTGTGGGGTTTGGTCATCATATCTTTAGCCATGTTATTGCGACTGTCTGCTAGTGGATACCTGTTTACTGCTCCTTGAACAGAGGCATCAGGTGAAAGGAAGCATTGCCCAAAGAACTGATTTTCTTCAGCTGTGGCCTGACTGCCCAATCTGTCCTCTTAAAAATAATGTCGGTTTTGGCTGTTTACCCGTATGGCTGAAAGTGGACGTAATTTGAAAATGAAAAAAAATGAAAATAAATTTGGGATTTTTTTTTAAACAACAGTAAGTTAAGGGTCCTCTGGTAGATTAGGTTGGCAGGAAATTCTCATAAAGTTTCAAAACATTATGAAAAACGTTAATTGAAAGGTTCCTCTCTTAACCTTTCCAGGTAAGCCAGACGACTCAAACAGAAAACGGGACAGTACGTCACTTGTGAGTCGATCTCATTTCAAATTATTTCCACTTTTGGCCATAGCGCGCATACGAGCCAAAAGCGACGTTATTTTTAAGAGGACGGGTTGGACTGTCACAGGACCATATTTATTTTATTGCTGAATATATCTTACTTTTGTCAGCAGCAATGTATCTTATAAAATTATGATGCCCAATATTGGATTTTTAAAATTCTTGCCTAAAAAGAAGGTTATCTTGTATTTCTGAGAGGAGCCCCTTCGGCTCCCTGGAGCTATCGAGCTAATATGCGATATATTAGACCAGGGCATTAGTCAATGGAGTTCAGTCTACCCGGGACCATGAGCCAGAACCTGGCCCCCTCAAAGAGGCACAGGAGCAATGGATCCTGGAAAAAACCTGTGGTTGGGGTTTTTTTTAATCCGCCATCGACTGGGTTAGGCATTCAGAAAGGTAAGCATAACATAACAAATCCCATTTGGTAAGAAAATTGCAACCGAAAACCGAACAGAGAGGCAGAACTCTCCCAGATCCCAAGGAAACAAGCAGTCATCACACCTCGCCGCTGTGATGTTTGTCCATGCAGCTCTCCCTTCCCGGGAGGGAGAGTTATAATTGTAATTTATAACTGTTGATTTTTTCAATTTTTTATAATTGTTGTATAGGATACATTATACAGGTAGTTGTGATATAGTTTGCGTCATCGGCTTATAACCAAGGGAGCCGAGTTCAGTCCCCGGGCAGGACAAAAACAATTGGGTATATTTCCTTTCACCTGATGTCACTGTTAACTTAGCAGTATTTAGGTACTGGTGAGTATATTGTGGGTCACATCCTAGGTAAGGTCAGTAGTTGATGTAAGAAAATCTTGATAAGCCTAAGTACAGGATTCCTGTCCCCTATCAACAAGAATTATATATTATTTTAGAGAATCTATTATACTGTTTCTCATCTATTGTCATATTTCTTGCATTCATCAGCCAGATTCAATTATTGTTAGTGATAACATTTTAAGAACCTTTAATAGCTAAAAGAAATTGTGTTGTGATTTTACCTCACTCTTCTATTTCATGTAATATTTAGTTAAAATGTTTCCGAGAGGCAGGTAGGAATTATTTCCTTGTTTCATACATTAGTACATTAACAGATCTGGGACCTGAACGAGGATGGGGAATGGGTGTGCTCTGCATCTTGGAAGACTCACTGTGGCTCAGTGTGGAAAGTGACTTGGGCACATCCTGAGTTTGGCCAGATCATTGCTACTTGTTCCTTCGACCGAACAGCAGCTATATGGGAAGAAAGTGGTAAGTTTTAATAATGATAAATTTGTTATAAATGTACCTCTTAACCCCTCAACTGCGCCAGCCATCAAATGTCGTTATAAGAGTTGTACAGGTATATATTTTTTTAATTAGGTTATATTTTAATGTTTTTTTTTAATGTTTTCATTACTCTTTGTGTTTTGAAATAAAAATAGTTTAGTTTGGAAACATTTTGACATTAACTTTACCTGAACATTTATAAAAACAACAAAAATATATGTCCTTAACAATTGCACTTCGAAGTTTTTGCCCAAACCAGGTGCGCAGTACAGGGGTTAAAGGGTGTCATATTGTATGCAAATGAAGATTTAACTTCTTTAAATTAAAATGTAGAGGTTCTCTCTTAACAATGTGTTGAAACTACTAGTTTTTGAGTAGTGTACTTGTCAACAACAGCTTTCATATTGGTTGAATTTTCTTGTGTCCAAGATTATCCTGAACTAGCCAGGTGAATCATCAGGTGAAAAGGATGTTTCTTTTGGCCATTGATAATGCTTTGGTTTGGTGATATCATTAACAAACATCATTTTTTCATTTGAGATAGTTTAATGGCATAGATATCAAAATAAATTTTATATTTTATTTAATTTATATATTATATTTTGCTTTTTTTTTCTGGGTGAGATAATAAAATGTCGTATGTCTTACTTATGTCTTAGAATTTGTTGCTCTTGTTTGTAAACATTGTCATTGTGATAATAATGCTTGACTATTTGGTTGTGTTGTCCAAACAATAAAAGTGTCAAAGTTGCTCTCATCACTATACACCAAAACTAAATTTATCTTTGAAAGTTCTACCTATAGTTTATAAGCAAGCTTTGTATTTTGAAGTTCATTGTAAATGGGGTAGGTAATCCAAAACAAAAAATAAAAAGTCTGTATCCGCTTAACATTATTACTTGGTTTGCTAACCACTAGTTTCCAGTATTTTTTTATGTTATGCAGTTTTTGGTTTGTATAATATCATCAGTGTACCTTTCAAATGGTCGACAATGTTTTCTTTACTCTTAACACTTTCGCATGCCAATGACTTTCGAGCGCGTCATGTTTCGTCTACCCGCTCATGCACACAAGACACAAATTTATGTCTTCGTAAAAAATATTTGTATAAAATTCAATTTTTATCTGATTTACTTCTGGTTTGTTTCAAACTGAGCGCCATGAAGTTCTCTTTCTCACCGCTAGGGCGCATGGCGCGTCGGCCTACCCGGTCACGTGACAGGCCCATTGTTTTCTCGTCACGTGTCGTGAGTCGATCACGCTTCCCTCGCGCGCCAAACTCGAGCGGTTTTCTGCATTTATACCCGTTTCCGTGTGTTTTATACCCAATACATTTATCAACAATGGATCCAGGTTAAGGCCCAAGCCGTTCTACGCCCAAGGAAGTGTCCAAGTCCTCGAAAGAGGACAAAATAACTATGATTTATCAAAAGTTCAAGGGAATGAAACTCACACCCACGAAAATTCCTGAAGTTGTGGCAGCTTTATCAGAAGCTGAGTATGATGCAGGTGATGTTGAGGAACTTGAAGATGATTTGGATGACTACAACGATTATAGTGGCGTCCAAAGATCGAATGATACAGCAACGAGTGATGAGGAGACCGAGCACATCACAGAGGAGGATGAGGCACCTCTACTCCCTCCTCCTCCTCCATCTAGGCGCACACGTGGTGCATGTAAACCACCTAGAAAACTAACTACCAGAAATGTTTCTCGACGTAGGAAAACACGACCAACTGTGCCAAGTGATTCTAGCAGTGATCAAAGCCTGGAAATTGAAAGTGATGACGAAAGTGAGGAAGATTCACAAAGCCGTACACGTACAGGACGTACTCGCAAGGGTGGGGACAGTGTTGGCTGGAGTCGTGACAATACTCCCCAATTGTTGAAGATTTTATTGGAAATCCTGGCCTGAAAATTCCAACACCTACTAGTGCATTAGGATTTATTCAGTTATTCAGCTAACATTGCTACAATTCCACGAGGTGGCAATTTGGGCCCTATTGCACTGGGACACGGAAGATTGGCCTGAAATAGCAACAGTATCACATCACTTGCAGCACGCTCCAGACATAAATGATGACACAGGTCCTGCCTATGCTAACACCGTGCAAACTCCTGGACCATCTGGTGTGAGGCGGCCTTTATTTACTTCAACACCTCAAGCTGACGCAGGAACGGACTCAGAACCCGAGATGTCTGGCATGAACTACAAACTGAAACATGAACTTTACAAACTGCCAAAACGTCTCAGGTGTCATGTCTGTGCACGGTCAGGTAAAAGGAAGGACACCAACATAGGATGCAAAACCTGTAACGTTGCACTCTGTGTTATTCCCCGCTACACCAGTTACCACCGGAAAAGGGTGTATTGGGTGGTGAAGAAGTAACCACCCGCAACAGCTTCACTCCACCTACAAAACATCTGTTGAGCAACTTCAGGAATGTTGACCTGAAGAAGGTGGAGTGAAGAAAAAATGCTCAACTTACTGTTCCACAAACAGCTTTTTATTGGTAAGTACACCTATTTTGTCCAATTTTTTGTAGTATAACTTATTGGGATTATTTTGATACCAGAAAGAACACTGTATCCCATAAACTGCCGTAAGTAGACTCGAAACTTCATAGATTTTTTTTCGGGGTGTTGCGTGTCTGCAAGTGTGTCCCAAACGGGTTGCAGGTGGGTGACTTTAGCCGTTTATACTGGGCATGTTTACACCTTATCATTTATTATATGCATATGTCTGTTTAGGGAATTTTATTCCGATCCATGTACAACCAAAAATAACTGTGTGCAACAAGTATAAACTTGAAAAACATAACAATAGTAAAAATATTTCGTGTGTGTTTGACGCTCACTGATATGTTCCAGCGTTGTTTTATATTTGGCGCTATTCTAACTTACGCTTTGTTGATCTTTTTTACCTACTTGCTTATAGAACACTCTATTGCGAACACATTGGCACAAAAATGAATGACGTACATACAAAAATAATATCAGGACAGTCAAATAAGTATAAACTTTCGAAGCACCGTATCGCGCATGTGTCGTCGCGTCACCGATACCGGGTAACAGTTCCACCACTTCCCACACTCTTGCGGGTGGGCCGCGACTATGATTCTACGTTTATATTCATATCTCTGTGTTGGGAATTTCATTGCGAATCCATTGATAGCAAAATTAACGCTGTAGGACAAGTGTGGAGTTGACAACAATCCCAAGAGTAGAAACATTTTGTTGCGCTCACGGCGAGTCATCTACGTAGTTTTTTATTTGGTGCTGGTCTCCCTATAAGTTTAGTGACCTTTTTTACTGATGTTCTTCTAGAGAATTTTATTGCGAACACATTGGTACCAAAATGAAATACGTAGCTCGAGAACTAACATCAGAAGAGTAAAAAGAGTATACACATTTTTGTTTGGCCGCTTAAGCGACAAAAACGCCGGGAGCACATACGGTTTTTTTACCCTCGTTCGCCGGGCGGCTGAAAGTGTTAAGATGCCACATAGAAGAAAAGTCATGTTTACTCTCATCCGTGTTGTTATTGAATAAAGTGTTCATCTACCCATCCATTATCATTACTCTATTTTCAACTTACATAAGATGGGGAGGCATCAACCCAGAGGTAAAAGATGAATAATACTGTATATTGAAAGGTTATAGTATTGAAGAAAAAAAATATACCGTACAGTATCACACTTCCATTCATTTTAGCCTTCCTTTCACCCGTCCATCCCCAAATCCTTATCCTGATCCATTCCCAGTGCTTTATAGTCAAAATGGCTTGGCACTTTCTCCTGATAGTTTCCTTCCCTTCATTATATCATTTCACACTATATATAGTAGCATCACAGTTTAACAATTATCCACACACAATACTTTAGTTTGATTACTTGAATGTTGAGTTTGCTATTATCCACACACACTACTTTAGTTTGATTACTTGAATGTTGAGTTTGCTATTATCCACACACACTACTTTAGTTTGATTACTTGAATGTTGAGTTTGCTATTATCCACACACACTACTTTAGTTTGATTACTTGAATGTTGAGTTTGCTATTTGGTAGTGTTTACACTGTATTTCTTCCCGTGCTTTCCTTTGGCATTGGCCTTACTGGCTCACTGCAGGGTTGAGCCTCTTTAAGGAAGCATCCAAGGCCAAGTATCCTGACTTAATCAGTGCTTCAGGAAAAAGATTCTTAAACTTGTTGCCAATGTAGAAGCATGGCAAGAGGGGCACAAGGCAACTGTCTTCTAAATTTGTAATATGCACTAAGCATGGTATCCCAAACAGGGGTATCTTGAGCCTAATAGAAAAAGGATTAAATCGACATGCTTAAGTTGATTTTCATTAAGGGAGGCATCTGCCCTTGTCACACAAGAAAAAATTTAAATATTTTCCTGTTTAATGATAATACTGTACTAGAGGAACACCAGATGTAAGAGAAAACATACACAACTAATGACTCTGAAGCAAAGGAAGACATAACCCAGCTCAAAACTATGTTAACTCATGCTGAGTGACCTCACTTCGACAGCCAAGTCAGACAGCACTGTACAGATTTGACTTAAAAAGTCTCCCCACAAGAAGAAACACAGAAATATCAGAGAAGATATCTCTGGTGGCAGTCAGTCTTTGCTGACAGTGTCAGGGAAGGAGATCTTGTTGCAGAGTAGAACAGGAGCAAGCCACATGCAAAGGAGCTGGTATACATGTGCTGAAGTATCCCAAGTATGGACATACAATATAGAACATAATGTCCTGGATTACTCTGGGAACTGCTAGTTGTTTCCACATTTGCTGCACGTGAGAGTATGATGGAAAAGGGGCTACTTTTTCTTGATTATCAGGTGGCTCATGGTAATAGAATTTGTCTGGGATTCAGTAGTTCAGTTACAATGAAGTTTGACATGTTCAAATTAATTCTTTTCATTATGCTATGCAGAATTTCTATGCAATAAATATTATGCACATGTGGTAAACAACCTCATCCACTATATTAAAATAAGTGAGTTAAGTTTAGATTTGTTAGTGAAGCATATTATCTCTATCAACAATATCTCAGATCTGTTTTTTCTGTAGTCAGTGACTCAGGGCATGGTGTCCACAGCACATGGATCAAGCGAGCTGGTCTGGTGGACTCTCGCACCTCTGTTATGGATGTCAAGTTTGCCCCTAAGATTCAGGGTCTACAGTTAGCCACGTGCTCCGCTGGAGGGGTGGTAGTTTGGAATAATTTAACGTTGATTGAAATGCATAGTTCTGGTTCTGTAAGAAATTACATCAATGGTGCTGGTCTTTAAGCTGTAGATTTATTGCCTTGGAGTAAGTTCAGATCATAAATGCAATCAAATAGCACTGGATAATTTTATGTTCTCTCAAATAGGTAGGCATCTATGAAGCCCCTGATGTAATGATAATAAATTTAATGGGTATTATTCATTTATACAAGAAAATAAATCACACTAAATGCAACACTTAAACGGGAAATGAGCACGCTCACCTGAATTCCACTAGCACTGAGTACTTCCAGTGCAGAACTATTCACTAATCTACCTACTAGTCTACCAAAGAGTCAAAGAATCAAGACAAAGAGTACCTACTCTTTGTACACCTGTCCTCTGCCTCTGTTACAACCAGCAAACAACTCTGCAATGCAGCTATCAGTCACATAACAAAGCTGTATTTGAATAGTTTCCTACATCACCAGGAAGTAAATGCTGACCTTTCCTAGCTGTGTTTGATCCTGTCCTTAAGGAAAGGAAGACACTAGCCAAGAAAGCAACCATGTGATCTATTTCATTTACTGTATATTATATTTCACCTACCTAGAAGGTGAAGGATTCCAAGAGATGCACGAACACTGTAGTTTACAATTCATCTCGTACTGTGGTGACCACTGGTTAAGAT
>WNGS01094343.1:46540-60080 GCA_020271785.1 Procambarus virginalis
CTCATCATATTGACTTGAAGTTAAGACTTTAGCTTGAGGAAAACATTTTGGTTGTTATTGAAATTGAACACTGAAGTCCCATGGCACCAATTTTGTTATTTTTATTGTTAAATTTCTGTGCAATATTTTGAGTCTCATTGGAGCAATTTGAAACTGATATCATTTATGTATGATTATGAAACTAAAGTTCCTTTTGTTACTGGGCAATGTAGCCTAAATGGCAGCTGTTTTCTGAGCTGAAGCCTCTTGGTTGCTCCTGTAATAAGAGTCTATACCTGGTATGGTCCACTTAATCCATCATCCAATGCCAGACTCTGTGCAGCTTAACCTTCTACCATGACTGGAGACTTTGCAATTGGCCTTGCTATATAATTGGGGTAGGAAAATAGTAAAGTCTTTCAACCTACCACTGATTGACTGACTAGCTATATGATACAAGTAATGCTCATTATACTCTACAAGTAATGCTCATTATACTCAACACACCCTCCAAGTCATAATCAGGAACCCAAGGAACAGCATTTCTCTGCAAACAACTACTAAACTAAGTCGGGCTTTGTAACGGGTAGGATGGTCCTGAGACCTGTGTTTGAGAGGTGTCCTCGTGTCTCCACTGTGTTGAGAGGTGTTCTTGTGTCTCCACTGTGTTTAAGAGGTGTCCTCGTGTCTCCACTGTGTTGAGAGGTGTTCTCGTGTCTCCACTGTGTTTGAGAGGTGTTCTTGTGTCTCCACTGTGTTTGAGAGGTGTTCTTGTGTCTCCACTTGTGTTTGAGAGGTGTCCTCGTGTCTCCACTGTGTTTAAGAGGTGTCCTCGTGTCTCCACTGTGTTGAGAGGTGTTCTTGTGTCTCCACTGTGTTTGAGAGGTGTCTCGTGTCTCCACTGTGTTTGAGAGGTGTCCTCGTATCTCCACTGTGTTTGAGAGGTGTTCTTGTGTCTCCACTGTGTTTGAGAGGTGTTCTTGTGTCTCCACTGTGTTTTGGCATTGAATTTTGATTTCCCCCTGACTGCCATCCGTTTTGTCTCGGGCATGTCTCATGCTGGATGTCCCCCCCCCCTGGCTGCCATCCCTTTTGTCTCGGGCATGTCTCATGCTGGATGCCCCCCCCCCCCCCCGCTGCCTCCCTTTTGTCTCGGGCATGTCTCATGCTGGATGTTCCCCACTGACTGCCATCCGTTTTGTCTTGGGCTTGTCTCATGCTGGATGCAGGATTGATTTAAATTTTGTCTGTGTGACCAGTGTCAAATGTAGACTTCGGGTCCTGGAGCTCTCTTCATACCTGAGGGCTTATGTTACAGTAGTGTGTTAAGAGATGATACACTACATTATTGTACCTATGTTTACAGTCTCCTACTATGGCTGGTGCAGGTTTTGAGCTGCCCCTTTTAACTGAAACAGATATTGAGGTTTGTTCTCCATATGTTTGTGGCTTGCTTGAGGCCATGCCCTGATTGGGCTGGTGCAGCACCCCAATCTCAGTTGGTTGTGATCCTTGAATTGTCCTTAGCTTGTGGCCCAGTAAGGCCCCTCTTCCCTCCATGGAGGTGTTATTGTACCCCATTCAGTTGAGGTTAGGTATGTTTATTTTTTCCTATTTTCTGTTGATCTTGATAAGTATGCTTGATATAAATCTTCCAAAAAGGCTAGTAAAGGAAGTAAAGGCTTATCTGATCCATCTATGCATCTGCAGACTGAGCCACTGACATCATGGTGTAATAAGATTTAAAGCTCTTGAGTAATGAGGTTGGTTGATTGATGAAGATTAAGCCACCCAAGAGGTGGCACGGGCATGAAGTGGTAGATTTTTTGAATGAATGTGTCTTCAGTCATGAAGGATATGCTGCGTGCATGCTTGCCTTTAAATCATCAGTCGTTAATATTGTGGCAGAAAAGTGGCAGTGTTTATGGCTTCAGGGTGGTACTGCAAGATTCAGGGACTTTAAGCTCTTCTAGGTCCTTGATTGCTTCACATTCCAGGAGATAATGAAGTAGTGACTTTTATGTGATTGTCAGAAGATGCATTCCCACTTTCTGGTTCACTAATTTCCCACTTGCATCTGTAACCAGACATAGTCAGTATAACCTTGCTGCTATTTCGCGGTGGATTCCTTTTGGAATATTTAACCTGTCTAACTTGGTTACCTGGAGATATCATATTGCAGAGGGCGAACCATTCTGCTACTCTCTGGTGTAGATGGCCTTTATTGAGGTGTGTGAGTATTTGGTGATGGTGTTTTTTATGTATTCTAAGCTGGGTTAGATTCTTTTGTGGACAGTTTATGATGTTGAGTCCTTTGTCTTTATCTACTGCTCCTAGATACAAAATTGTGTGGTAATATTTCCCGTTGTCTTTCCACTGCTTTTTTCCTGATATTTGAAGTGCAGCTTTTGAGTCTGTTTGTATGAATGCATTTTGAGTGTCTTGTGCAATCACATATGCGAATGCCTGTTGATATGGCAAAAAGCTCGGTTTGGGTTGAGGATACTGGTCCTCCCAGTCTCCAAAATGCCTGTTCGCTGTCCGTGCAAAGAGCAGCGCCAGCACACTCATATTCTGTGTTCGCCGATCTGTCAGTGAAGATGTGGTGGCTCCTGCTACTGCAATACTGCTCATTTGCTTTCTATGATGCGCCTTAGGATTGTTGAATCACATAGCAGCCTTTTTCATCGGAAGACCTTCTATTACTATTTTGAAGGTAGGTTCCTCCCACGGTGGGGAACAAGTGTAGTTTGGGTGTGGATGATCACCCCTCTATCAAGAATCATGCTTTTTAATTGTAGTCTGTTTAGGACTTTTCTCGCTCTGGCAGCCCAAGAGTTTCCATTGTTTGTCAAGTTCAACCACCAAGGCCTGTCATACTGGGACTGGATCAGGGGTAACAGTTATCTTACTGATAATCATAGCTGTTTGAAATATTCTTTCTTGAAGAGAGGGCAAACCCATTTCCAGTCTTAAGAGTTTCAATTCTGGTCCACATTTCTGGTCCAGCTCTCATAGCATTCTTTTGTGCTACTTCAAATTTTTCACTGTTGTTGTGATAGGCTTGTGAGTGCAGGTGCTGCATTTAGTCGATCACTGATCTGACTGCCTGTACATAATAATGGTTTTTGTCTTTGAGAGGTTGAGGTTGATCCCAATCTGCTTTGCCTCTTCACTGATGCAGTACAGGTGCAAGTCCATTTTGGTGCAAGGTGCACTGCATCCCTTACTTTTATGAAGATGACAAAGTCTTCCGCACAGTTTAGCAGCCTGCAGTGTTGTGGGAATTTTATCCTCATTATTCTTTCCATTAAACAGTTGAACAGTAGAGGGCAGAGAATGCTTTCTTGTGGTGTACCATTTTCATGTCTTTTGTATTCAAAGACTGTGCCATAAAGTTTCACTCTTGTTTCTCTGTTTATGAGACAGTTTTTGGTCCCAGAGAGCAGGTTGCCCTTGACCTCTTTGTCGATGAGGCAGCAGAGAATAGGCGGGGCGCAAGCCAGTTCAAAGACTTTCTCGAGGAGTAATGAGGTAGGTTATCTTGAGATGATTTGGGGCTTAGTATCCCCGCGCCGGTCCTCGATCAGGCCTCCACCCCCAGGAAGCAGCCCGTAGCAGCTGTCTGTCTAACTCCCAGGTACCTATTTACTACTAGGCAACAGGGGCATCAGGGTGAAAGAAACATTTTGCCCATTTGTCTCCGCCTCCACTTGGGATTGAATCCAGAACCTCAGGACTATGAATCCGAAGCGCTGTCCACCCAGCTGTCAGGCACCCTGTGTTGAGGGCATGTATATATGCTTTAACATTAGGGGTGAATGTTTGGCAAGTGCATCCTATGGCTGGAGCATTATCAGGATACATGAGAATCAGTTTGGATTTTATATGAACATGTTATTCAATATCTTACCTTCAGAGAGTTCAGTATTTGTGACAGATAAAAATGAAATGGCAAAGGGCAGTGAATGGGATTCACAGAGTGGCTGAAAGCCTTAATCGGAATTTGTATTATTCATATCAACTGACTTAAATCAGGAGCCATTGGGAGCAAGTACTTGGCTAATGAAATATTTGTATGTCTGAATGTCAGTTGAGAGCATAAAGACTTTTGTCCTCAGTATTATAAGAAATATTTATTTTCAGCAAATTATCTTGACATATGGAAGTGTATCTCGACTCTCCGTGGTAAGCTGTAGAGAATGTGGCCGAGGTTGGGACTTCGGGGGGTTCTTCACAGCAGTCGGAACAACTGGCATGTCACAACACACGGCGAGATATTTCAAGTTGGCACCCACGGCACATCCGGCACATGTACCCTGGCATTAGCGTACAAATATAATGTATGCTTATTAATAGGGCAGTTAATGTTAATTTGATTTGTTATAGTGTGCTATAGTGTTTAGCCACTGTGATTCATTCTAAAGTAATAGAACAAAACTCTAATCTATTCATATGTAATAAGCAAAATTAGCTTTGTAAATATTTACAGTAAAATTTTAAAAATTTACCATGAGGCTTTTTCTACAACTTTATACTGTATAATTTATTTTACAAGATATGTTTAGCACAGTTAACTGTTCCAAAAAATGTTTCTAGTATGTTTATTAATAAAAGCCAAATTCAATGTTTTAAGTATTTTAATTTTGTTCCAAACAATAAGTAGAGCCTTGGTATATAGAAACACTTGTTGGGGTATAAAAATTCCTCTACTAGAACATAACAATGGGCATACAGAATAGGGTGTCTGTACAACAAAGGCCACCTAATTCACTGAGCTTCACTGTCCTTAACTAAACTTGTCTGTTCAGTTCTTTTACATTTTAATGTTAATATTCCTCATACTGAAGACCCACTACTGGACTCTGACAATGCGAGTTTGTAGTCCTATGACTGATGTGTCACTTTGAACAATGTCGATCAATTGTTACCCTCACGACAGACCCAAATGAAATCTTCATCTAAACGGTCTACCTTAAAATATTTGGTATAAGTTTGTGGCCCAGATAAAGCAAAAATGTATCATTAAATTTAAAATAACAGTAAGTTTGCCTCCCTCATTTTGTTACAATGCCAGATAAATGATTTCTGTCCACCTCTTCTGAATTTGCTGATTTTGACTGATCCTACATTTATAAAAACTGACCCCCCTGATCTGGCACCTCTTTCACAGCCACATCTAAGGCTGCAGGTTCCCATACATATTCTGTTGTAACAGCAGTAGGTGCAAAAGTGAAAATTTATGAACTCGAGACAAATCATATTCAGAAGTGGACAGAGAAATCATTAATCTGGCATTATAATAAAGGAGGGAAGCAAACATTTGCTATATTAAATCTAATTATACATTTTGCTTTATCTGGTCCACTAACTTATACCAAATATTTTAATGTAGTCCGTTGAATGACAATTTCATTACCAATGAATTTTGAACTGTTTAATTGCAGTACTCGAATCGGTAGGTAGTAATGTTGAAGTAGTGTGTTTGTGTTACACTATGGTCCATGTCATGATATCCCATCAAGCTTTATATGAACTCTGCCTTATATTAAGGGTAGATATTGACAAATTGAGAGATGAGGTCTGTTAGTGTACAGGCCAAGTTAATAATGGTGCCCGGGTGTTGGTTCAGGAAAACTGCCATGAGTTAATATTGATGTGACTCAACCAGATAGCTAGAGGGTGTGTGTAGGAAAAAACAAAGTTAAACATTAAGCATGAGATGACTAAATAACTGTCGAAAAGTTGGTGCTTCAACAAACCTTTTAAGTCTAAATTCATGTTATTATATTAAAACATTCTCAAATCATATTGTAAAAGGTAAATAGGATATTGTCTTCATATCCATAGAAATAAAAGATAATTAATATAATAAAAATAACCATAATGTACAAGCAACCTGGTCAACCATTTATTACAAATATATGATCAAACAAAATATATGATCAAATAGCAGAAATATGCAATAAATGTAAAGTCATTATAGTTGGAAATTAAAATTTTACCAACAAGAAATTGTAGTAATGTCACCCTCTACAAAGTTTGAACAATAACATGATAGAAAAGTGTGCTACTCCAAGTGTGCGATGATCTGGTTGCATTTTAGGGCAAGTTGTCTTCTGGAGCTGCTGTTGCCCTTAAGTTGGCTTCCTCCATGATGTAAAGTCAGAAGCAGGGGCGTCTCCTGTTTACCTTGCATTTATTGCCTTCGGGTTCGGGTTCAATATAGGAGACTTAAAGTTCTTCAAGTTCCTCGTCATCCTCTGAGTTGCTGGTTCTGTTGCTGATGCAGCCGCTTGGTGAAGCTCTATTGTCAGTTCTGCCTCCAGGGGGGGGGGTGTCATTGGTATTGTTGCTGCTGGTCCTGTTGTTGCTACGGTTGCTGCTGTTGTTGAGGTCTGTTCTGGTTGAGTTGAGGTAGCTTGTAGGGTCTGTAGTAAATCCGCTGGGCCCGACATCTTGGGTAGTCCGTTTGCCACAAACAGTCTATTGAGTATCTCAACGTACTTCATGATTTCTTTTTCTTTTTCGATTTGATGTCCAAAGGACTTGGACATCAAATGGGGGGGAAGGGAGAGGGATGACTGTTACTGCCAGCTTCTCCGTAAAGTGGATCAGTACAGGGACCAGAGTGGTGGCGGCCGGGGCTGCTGATTGGTTGGTTGGTGGGCTGGATTGCTGTTGCTTGTGTGCTGGACCCTCATTGGAGAGTGGGGGTCTGGTCTGGTCTGGTGCGGACGTCGTCGTAGCAGAGGAGTTCGGTAGTGCTAAGAACGTCCTGGCCTGGATGGATGTTGAAGCTCGCCAGCTGATTGGTGGTTGGCGATTACCGATTTCTGAATTTCTTTAGTTCTTGTGGGGGCAGTCCAAGGGAGATAGTGGTATGTACTCACCTAGTTGTGTTTGCGAGGGTTGAGCTCTGGCTCTTTGGTCCCGCCTCTCAACCGTCAATCAACAGGTGTACAGATTCCTGAGCCTATTAGACTCGATCATATCTACACTTGAAACTGTGTATGGAATCAGCCTCCACCACATCACTTCCTAATCCATTCCATTTGTCAATCACTCTGACACTAAAAAAGTTCTTTCTAATATCTGTGTGGCTCATTTGGGCACTCAGTTTCCACCTGTGTCCCCTTGTGTGTGTGCCCCTTGTGTTAAATAGCCTGTCTTTATCTACCCTATCAATTCCCTTGAGAATCTTGAATGTGGTGATCATGTCCCCCCTAACTCTTCTGTCTTCCAGCGAAGTGAGGTTTAATTCCCGTAGTCTCTACTCATAGCTCATACCTCTCAGCTCAGGTACTAGTCTGGTGGCAAACCTTTGAACCTTTTCCAGTTTAGTCTTATCCTTGACTAGATATGAACTCCATGCTGGGGCTGCATACTCCAGGATTGGCCTGACATATGTGGTATACAAAGTTCTGAATGATTTTTTACACAAGTATCTGAATGCTGTTCATATGTTGGCCAGCCTGGCATATGCTGCTGATGTTATCCTCTTGATATGGGCTGCAGGAGACAGGTCTGGCGTGATATCAACCCCCAAGTCTTTTTCTTTCTCTGACTCCTGAAGAATTTCCTATCCCAGATGATACCTTGTATCTGGCCTCCGGCTCCCTACACCTATCTTCATTACATTACATTTGGTTGGGTTAAACTCTAACAACCATTTGTTCGACCATTCCTTCAGCTTGTCTAGGTCTTCTTGAAGCCTCAAACAGTTCTCTTCTTTCTTAATCCTTCTCATAATTTTGGCATCGATCGCAAACATTGAGAAAAGTGAATCTGTACCCTCCGGGAGATCATTTACATACTGTATATCAGAAACAAGATAGGACCGAGTACAGAGCCCTGTGGGACTCCACTGGTGACTTCACGCCAATCAGAGGTCTCACCCCTCACCATAACTCTCTGCTTCCTATTGCTTAGGTACTCCCTTATCCACTGGAGCACCTTACCAGCTACACCTGCCTGTCTCTCCAGCTTATGTACCAGCCTCTTATGCGGTACTGTGTCGAAGGCTTTCCGACAATCCAAGGAAATGCAGTCTGCCCAGCCCTCTCTTTCATGCTTAATCTTTGTCACCTGGTCATAGAATTCTATTAAGCCAGTTAGGCAAGATTTACCCTCCCTGAACCCATGTTGGCAATTTGTCACGAAGTCCCTTCTCTCCAGATGTGATACCAGGTTTTTTCTCACGATCTTCTCCATCACCTTGTATGGTATACAAGTCAAGGACACTGGCCTGTAGTTCAGTGCCTCTTGCCTGTCGCCCGTTTTGTATATTGGGACCACATTCGCCGTCTTCCATATTTCTGGTAGGTCTCCCGTCTCCAGTGACCTACTATAAGCTATGGAGAGTGGCAAGCAAAGTGCCTCTGCACACTCTTTCAGTACCCATGGCAAGATCCCGTCTGGACCAACAGCCTTTCTAACATCCAGATCCAGCAGGTGTCTCTTGACCTCCTCTCTCGTAATTTCGAACCCTTCCAAGGCCGCCTGGTTTACTTCCCTTTCTCCTAGCACAGTGACCTCACCTTGTTCTGTTGTGAAGACCTCCTGAAACCTCTTGTTGAGTTCTTCACACACCTCTTTGTCATTCTTTGTATACCTGTCCTCGCCTGTTCTAAGTTTCACTACCTGTTCTTTCACTGTTGTTTTCCTTCTGATGTGACTGTGGAGTAGCTTTGGTTCGATCTTGGCTTTGTTTGCAATATTATTTTCATAACTTTTCTCTGCTTCTCTTCTCACCCTGACGTACTCATTCCTGGTTCTCTGGTATCTCTCTCTGCTTTCTGGTGTTCTGTTATTCCGGAAGTTCCTCCACGCCCTTTTGTTCAGTTTCTTTGCTTCCATACATGCTCTATTATACCATGGATTCTTCTTTTGCTTCTCGGATTTTTCCTTTTGGGCTGGGATGTATCTGCTTACTGCCTCCTGACACTTTTGGGTGACATAGTTCATCATATCTTGTACAGACTTAGCTCTGAGGTCTGTGTCCCAAGGTATTTCCCTTAGGAAGCTTCTCATCTCCTCATAATTTCCCTTTCGGTTTGCCAGCCTTTTGTTTCCTAGTTCTTTTTTGGGGGAGATAATTCTTAGCTCTACCAGGTACTCAAAGTTCAATACACTGTGATCACTCATTCCCAAGGGTGCTTCCATCTTGACTTCCCTTATATCCCACTCATTTAGGGGTAAATATCAAATCAAGCATTGCTGGTTCATCTTCTCCTCTCATTCTTGTTGGTTCCTTGATGTGCTGGCCTCCACAGTTGATGCACAGTTGGGCGGTCGACTGGCAGTCTTTGTAGTAATGAATTTCAATTCAGATGCACCATTTTCCCCTCGGAGAGTTCACAGTTCCTGGTGTAGTGGTCGGGCTTATAACACTTAAAGCATTGGCATAGGAGGTGGTAGCGTTCTTTCTTAACGGTGTCCGAGGTGATTAATATGTCCAGGCATCTGAAGCCGTTTTCCACTGCTTGGGTCGCTGCTGTAGCTGTAGAGAAGGTCACCTTCAGGGTACGTCGTAGGTTGTCGTTCTTAGTGACTTTGACTGCGGTCAGAACCGGATTCCTGATGTTGATGCTTGATAGTATGGTATCAGGGTCCTTGGTGGCGATGAAGACGCTGGTGTGGCTGACAAAGATGGTTCTATCAGCCAGGTATCGACGGGTAGGCAAGATGATCAGGTCAGAGTCTTGAAGGGCGAAGGGTGTTCTGGAACAAACACTTCCAAGCTTCCTCACTTGAGTAGAGGAGTTCAGTACTGACGCCGTCGGGCGGATGTCAACTAGTGGTGCGTTGTTGATGAATCCAACCTAACCTAGCCTAACCTAACCTAGCCTAACCTTAACATAACCTAACCTACCCTGTCAGGTAGAGCGCCTGACAGCTGAGAGGACAGCGCTTCGGATTCGTTGTCCTGAGGTTCCAGGTTCGATCCCTGGTGGAAGCGGAGACAAATGGGCAAAATGTTTCTTTCATCCTGATGCCCCTGTTACCTAGCAGTAAATAGGTAACTGGAAGCTAGACAGCTGCTACGGGCTGCTTCCTGGGGGGATGTGTAATAAAAAGGAGGCCTGGTCGAGGACCGGGCCGCGGGGATGCTAAGGCCCGAACTCATCTTAAGATTACTTCAAGATAGCCTAGCCTAGCCTAACCTTAACATAACCCAACCTAACCTAGCATGTTCATGCCGGTGCAGGTTTTAGATCCTATTTACTAGTTCAGTAGCTATAGAGGAGAAGGAAATGAAGCAACAAACACAATGAAATCACAATAGCATAATATATTTATGTCCCCCAAGGCTGACCTGGGACGTGGGTTCTGTCACTACCTCAATAGATTTTCTCGATGCAATAGCAAAAATTGATCCTGGGCAAATGATGCTGTAACAACGTTTTCAAAGCTGAATAAACGTTACTCGAGCAAACCCAGCTGTCAAAAATGCTCGAGTAACGTTTATTAACGTTGGATCAACATTGTTTTCTTTGTTATTTATTTATATACACAAGAGTTCTTACATTATTGTAAAGCCACTATAGCACGCATAGCGTTTCGGGCAGGTCCTGTATCCTAATATTCCCTGGAATACGACCCGCCAAATAGTTTAACAACCAGGTACCCATTCACTGCTGGGTGAACACAGGTTAAGGATTGGTGCCCTGTCAATCCTCCCCGGCCAGGATACGAACCCAGGTCAAAGCGC
The DNA here is from genome assembly GCA_020271785.1 of Procambarus virginalis. NCBI lineage: Eukaryota > Metazoa > Arthropoda > Malacostraca > Decapoda > Cambaridae > Procambarus > Procambarus virginalis. Next base: position 57,234 of record WNGS01094343.1, read on the forward strand.
GTGGTGAGTGTGTTACCACTGCACCACGAGGACTACATTAATGCAATGTATACTGGATTGACGTCATCAACATTAAAACAATATTGTTACCGGCTTATCGAAACTTGCCATAGACCAACCACTGACCTTCCTCAGGATGCACTCCACAACAGTTGACTAACTCCACGGTATTTATTTACAGTTAGGTGAATAGCTCTTCCCGGGATTCAAATTCGGGTCAAACTGTTGGTTGTTTAAATACAAAGATGCCATTAATCCCAAGTAGGATTAATGGTTAATGAGAGCATGTCTCCGTGGTGTAGTGGTAAGACACTTGCCTGGCGTTCCGCGAGCACTTTATCATGGGTTCGTATCCTGGCCGGGGAGGATTTACTGGGCGCAAATCCTTAACTGTAGCCTCTGTTTACCTCAACAGTAAAATGTGTACTTGGTTGTAACAACGATTCTTCGCGGCGGGGATCGTACTCACCTGCGTGCCGATAGAGGTCACTATACTGTGTCGTAAAAAAAAAATAATGAAATTAATGTAATGTAATAAAAGGTAATGGTGTAATGAAATTTTCAAATAAAGTTAGATATATATACACACATACCAAAAAAATAGGGGAGGTAGAAGAAAATATCAAAGTGTTTAGTGAGGATCCACAAGGTCTTCTCTGAGTACTCTTTATTTTCTTCTCCGAGGCTATGGGTCCCTACACTTGCACCAGAGGTGGTACCCCTTCTAGGTCTAAAAAATATATATGTGTGTGTGTGTCAATATTTAGTATTAAAACCCCAATATAAGACTATTAACAGTTAAAATCTTCTAGTTAACAGGCATATAGTTATTAAATGAAGCTGAGTGATGTTGATTTGATTGTTGCCGCCGAAGGCGGCTAGTTTATTGTGCACCCCATACTCATCTTGTGAGCGGTAGCGCAAAAGCATTACAGAGGGCACAAAAGGTCTTTATCAGACCTCATCTTAGATTCTTACATAAACAATTTCATCTATCCTTCACACCTTATAGTTACAATGTCAGCTAGTTACAGAGTAAGTGCTATTTCAAGAGCTACATATTTACAGTAAGTTATCATACATTAATGGTAGGTCTTATCGCTAATACATAATAGTTTGACCAATGGGGACATTACAGTCATAGAGGAGCTTCTGTTTATTGTTAGTCCTCACAATACGACGGGAGACATCTCCCGTTAGTTAGTTTAGTTCATTTATTATGCACCCCATACCCATCTTGTGGGCGGTAGTGGAAAGGGTTACAGAGGCACGTAATGGGCTCAGGGACTGAACCCCACAATTCATTTAGCTAAGCAAGTTACAATCTTGATGAGCTACTTACAAAATTCAATATAAGTCGTCACATCAACAATGGGTTCGAGATCGACCTCAAGTACAGGTTCTAAATTAAGCAACTGACATATGTGGAGAGCTAGTGTCAAAATTTATATGTTTGTCCTGCACACCGCCTCCCATCCAGTGGACAGCGGTGGATAGGTTACAATCACTCAGTTACTACCTACAGTTAGCAAACTGGGGATATTTGGCTAAAATTTCTGGTAGCAGATCATTTTGAATGAAATATTTACACATCGCTGGAACATTGGTTATAGAATTGTCTCTAAATTCACGTATCTTTTCGCACTCCATCACATAGTGACGGAGGGTGTGCGAATAATTTTGTTGACACAGTTTACATTTTGTCAGGTCTACATCGGCAGATAATGAGAATTCCCAGAGATACTTGTAACCGAGTCTAAGCCGAGCAGCAGTAACATCTAGAAGTCTGCTGATTTTATTGGATGATCCATAGATGTGTGGCTCCTCTTGCATGATAGTATGATGATAGATGGAATTACTGGTGTCAATTTCACTTTGCCTCAGATCTACAAGATCTTGTTGAAGTTCTCGGTGTACTGCTGCTCTCAGATTGCTCATTGACAATCCAAGGTTACACTCAACGGCTCCTTTAAAGGCAGATTCTTTGGCTAACTTATCAGCTCTATCATGCATTCGGAGGCCAACATGAGTTACGCAGGGTGCTTTCGCACCTCCACAGATCTCCAGTATCAGCTCTCGATACTGGTAATGGCTCAAAAGGGCCACCACTTACGGGCTATTCATGCCCGTGCCACCTCCTGGGTGGCTTAATCTTCATCAATCAATCTCACAATACACTACTTGTTTCTGAATCTCATATGTCGTTCATCTACTGGAAGCGAAATGTGGATACAGTGCAAGGATTCCAGGTAATTTATCCATGGTAATAAGATAGGTTGCCATATCATACAGATTGAGCTTAGATCTATCTCTAAATGGCTCAATTTACTACAATCCAAGATATAGTGTTCGAGTGTGTCCCTGTCTTTGTCCACACACTTTACACTTTACTTCATCTAGATCCCTATACAAGCCGAACTGCCAGAGATACTTGTAGCCAAGTCTTATACGAGCTGTGACAACATCTGTTAGTCTACTGACTTTGTTACTTGCTCCATACACATGTTTTACTTCACACATTTCATTGTGATGAACAATGGACCTGCTAGTTCCAGTTTGCACTGTTCTACTTTCTTCAAATTCATCCAGGAGTTCTCGTCTAATGACATTTTTAAGGGACCTATTTGATAACACAAGATTCCGTTCAATACTGTCTTTATTTACTGCAGCCTTAGCAAGGGCGTCAACTTTGTCATGTTCCTGCAGGCCAATGTGAGAAGGAATCCACAACATTTTTATATTTACCCTCTTGCTAAGTATTCTTATATATCTACGTCTAGCTTCCAAGACAAGCACGTTATTACTTGATTGCAAACTGTTTATTGCTCGTAGTGAGGAAAGGGAGTC
>WNGS01094352.1:0-11857 GCA_020271785.1 Procambarus virginalis
CTTGTATTGGGTGGCTCAGTACAACTCATAAGTGTTTACTGAACGTGGAAATCGCTTCATGTGTGATCATTTAGTTTTAGTTTAAAGTTTCCCATATTAAAATTATTACTATCATCAACCATGTATTGGCTGAATAGACAGTCATTTGTACAACTCAGTAAATGTTTACTGACCGTGGGAACCACTTCGTGTGGGCTAATTTCTGTTTTAGTTTAAAGTTTTTCCATCTTAAATTAAAACACTACATCATTAACTCTGTATTGGGGTTTCAGGCATTCAGTTAACACTCAGTAAGTGTTTACTGAACGTCGAAATCATTTCATGTGTGCACTCATTTTAGTTTGAACTCTGTCTCCACTCCAACCGGACGGAGGTCCAAGGCGGAGATTCTCACCACATACTGTGGTGAGAACCTCCCATCCTCCCCTCCATTCCCCTCTCCATTATCCTCCTTCATGTGCCATACCCTAATCACCCATCTTTAAAACTCGGTCTCCTACCCTGTCAGAGTAGGGGGGCCCACCTCTACACCTCCTCAACATATTCTACATACTGTTATTTAACTATTTATCTACACACGATTAACTCTACACACCTACTCATACATATTCATCTGCTACTATTTCTCACCTGTTCCTATACTAACACTTTTACCCTAACATGACCCACAACGTCTCACATGCCGCAACCCGTCCCCACACCATTTGGGAGCATCCCCCCTCCTCCCTCCCTCTCTCACACTATCAACTTGTTGAATGTATACCTCCCCCATTACTTGTCCTACCCTACCCCTCTTACCCCTACACACACATTCTACCTACATGGCCCACAACGTCCCCCTGACACATCCCGTCCCAATATGGGACACCCCTTTTGCATCCCATCCGCGCGTTTTTGCATCCCGTCCGTTTCCTCCTCACTTTCTTACCCCCACATGACCCACAACGTCCTCCCTGACAGTACCCGTCCCTACATTTTACCCTCTGTGACCCACAACGTCCCCCCTGACGCACCCCTTCCCAATCTACGGACTTTATGCCCAAAACGCTTTGCGTATATAGTGGCTTTAGGCATCTGTATGTACTAGCCCTATCTATAACTCCATCACTCTGTTACAATCCGTGTTATGTAAACCTTACCTAAATAAAATTTTATTTTTTTTTATTTTTTGACTCCCACGCCCAATTTTGACTAGGACCGAGTTCGATCCTTGAGGTCTCCTTGTGGAGGGGACGGTTCTAATCACATATCTCACTACTAGCCAACCATGGAAAGTCAACCATAAAGACGTATCTACCAACTATATCATGCCTTACTGTCAATTCATGGCATAAATTGCCAAACTGAGAAAGAAACCTGAACATTGAAAGTTGTACCATGAGATTATTTCTCAACATCTATTGACCAGCATTACCTTGCATCCACCCTTCATTTGTGGTTCAGTGTGGATCTATCCTCTCCACGTGGGAGGGGGGTAGGTGTGAGAGAGTGCATGGGGGGAGGTATGAGGGAGCGCATGGGGGGGGGGAAGTTGTGAGGGAGCGCGTGGGGGGAGGAGTGAGGAATCGCGCGGGGACTGAGTGTGGCGTATAAACACCAGTATAAGATGGGGTTAAACAATAATTATTTCCTAATGTTGGAATCAGGAAATCTTTAGCCTCAGTAAGGTTTTACTAGGACCTCGACTTACCTTCCCCATGATGCAACCCACAGCAGTCATCTCTCAGGAACAATGTATTGCTTGGTAAAAATGTGTATTAGGTGCAAGGAAACGTGCCCAAATGTCGCGCCTCGCCCAGGAAACGAACTTGGGTCCAATTGATTGTGAGTTATTGACAGGTATTTTGGAAAATAGAAGGAAGAGGTGGAAGAGGAGACAGATGGACGTGAGGTTCAGGGGCTTGAGATTGGGTTGAGGTTTAGACACTGGGGATTGGGGGTTGTTATGCCATGCTCCCAAGTAAGGCTCGTGGAATTCAACTTTCCCTCAGACATCAGTGAACCGCCTGGCCTCAAATGTGTAAGTTATAAATGTCTAGGATTGAGTGAAAGTCTAAATAAAATCCACCAGTTTACTGGGGCGAACTTATTTACATGACACAGCTTATTTACAAAATATATATACATACCCACAACCAGGTAACAATCAAGTAAGTAAACACAAGGCGCAAATCACAGCAGCTAGATGTCACTAAGCAAAGATAACATAATAGCATAGGAACACTAGACAGCTTAAGACTGGCTGCTAAGTCATAGATATGGTGGGTGGTAACGTTACATAACCAGTAGGGGGGGGGGGTATGTCGCAGCATGAACATTAATTAACACAAGTCAGTGAACTATCACTTTGCCTTCAGAAAAACTAAGTCCCAACTGGATTCGCAAATGCCAAAGTCAATTACTCGTCTTCAGAAGTCAGAGTTCACAATCACTGAAAAATGTGTCAGGAATCTCCACTTAAAAGTTAAAGTTCACAAACCTTGAATTTTGACTAAATCCTGAATCTCCTCTACAGAGTTTAAGTCCACACAGGCATCAAAATATGACAGAGACCCCAAACGGATCTAATATTATGTCACTTCACCATAGGAGTTACAATTTGAGAATTAGTGAAATTACTTATTTATCTCTGATCCACTCAATAATCCCCTTCTTACCTTACTGGTAAGAAGACAATAGATATATATATAGATATCTCAAATATACTATTACTCAGAGAGAGCACACACACACACACACAACGTATGATCCTTACAGAAACCCAGAGACCAGTGAAGATTGTTCTCTCGCCGTCTCCACAGGTCAGCTAAACAATACCAACCTAAATGTATATGTTTAATACTCTCGGGGTAATGGAAAGAAAACATAAAATACACTTAAGTAAATGACAAAACTCGGGAACATATGCAGATGTTCAACCACAAAAAACAATAATTTTACATATACATATACAACAGAAACTAGAGCCAACAACTACCGCACAAGTTGGCTGATTTGACGAGAACACACGAACACGCACACACTCATTCAGACATAGGTGGGGGAGGGGGGCCCATTTATTGTAATATTGTAATATTGTAATGTGACGAAAAATGTGCTAAAATATATAAATGCTGTAAATCATCTGGAGGATAAAGAGGTTCACGACCGCTACCAGCATCGTGAACTGAATAGTCAACTTTACAATGTTCTCTGGGCTTTATAACGCCGGGGGTTACCTTCCAACACAACCTGAGCGCCGGGTCATCTAAACTCTAAAATGATTAAGTTTTCTCCCAAAATAAACAAGTAAATAACAATGTAAAACAAACCAAACACTGCTAGTGTGTTAAGGTATTCTTTCTTGTGTGTTTTGCAGTGTTCCTGTGTGCCAGCCCTGACCACTGGTGCCGGGTGCCAGACCTGGAGGATGTCAACACCACCCTTGACCTCCGCAACATCACTATCCCATGGTTGGTACACTCTGCGCTTTGTACACACACTCCTTTGTACCTTAGTACTTTGCACCCTCCCCTCCAACCACACACACACATTTTCTTGGACTGTCAGAAAGCCTTTGACTCAGTACTTCAGAAAAGGCTGTTACAGAAGTTGTAGCTACAGGCAGGAGTAAAAGGTAAGGTGCTCCAGTGGATAAGGGAGTATCTAAGCAACAGAAAACAGCGAGTAACTGTGAGGGGAAGAGACATCAGAGTGGCGAGATGTCACCAGACGGGTTCCACAGGGCTCAGTACTTGGACCTATCCTGTTTCTAATATATTTAAACGACCTTCCAGAAGGTACAGACTCATTCCTCTCAATATTTGCTGATGATGCAAAAATTATGAGAAGAATCAAGACAGATGAAGATAGACAAAGGCCACAGAACGACCTGGACAAACAGGTGGAATGGTCTAGAAAATGGGTACTAAAGTTCAATTCAGGAAAGTGCAAAGTAATGAAATTAGGCGAAGGGAGCAAAAGGCTGAACACAAGGTACCATCTGGGAGGTGATATCCTGCAAGAGTCAAATAGAGAGAAAGATCTGGGGGTTGATATCACACTGAACCTGTCCCCAGAGGCCCACATCAAAAGAATATCATCAGCGGCATATGCTAGACTGGCCAACATAAGAACTGCCTTTAGAAACATGTGTAAGGAATCGTTCAGGACCTTGTTTTCCACTTATGTAAGACCAATCCTGGAGTATGCAGCTCCAGCCTGGAGTCCATACCTAGTTAAACACAAGGCAAAGTTAGAGAAGATTCAGAGGTATGCCATCAGACTTATCCCGGAACTGAGAGGTATGAGCTACGAGGAAAGGCTAAGGGAGCTGAACCTCACATCCCTGGAAAACAGAAGAGTAAGGGGAGGCATGATAAACACCTTTAAAATTCTTAAGGGAAATGACAGGGTGGACAAAGAAAAACTCTTCAGCACGGGTGGGACACTAACAAGGGGACACAGGTGGAAACTTAGTACCCAAATGAGCCACAGAGAAATCAGAAAGATTTTTTTCAGTATCAGAGTAGTTAAGAAATTGAAAGCATTAAGTAGTGATGTGGTGGAGGCTGATTCCATACACAGTTTCAGATGTAGATATGATAGAGCCCAGGAGGTTCAGGAATCTGTACACCAGTTGATTGACAGTTGAGAGGCGGGACCAAAATGAGCCAGAGCTCAACCCCCGCAAGCCCAACTAGGTGAGTACACAGAGAATGACAAAGAGGTGTGTGAAGAACTCAACAGAAGGTTCCAGGAGGTCTTCACAATAGAACAGAGAGATGTCACGGCGCTGGGAGAGGTGGCAGCAAACCAGGTGACCTTGGATAGGTTCAAAATTTCAAGAGATGAGGTCAAGAAGCACCTATTAGAGCTGGATGTGAGAAAAGCTGTTGGGCCAGACGGAATCTCACCATGGGTATTGAAAGAGTGTGCAGGAGCACTTTGCTTGCCACTCTCCATAGCGTATAATAGGTCACTGGAAACGGGAGCCCTACCAGAAATATGGAAGACTGCTAATGTAGTACCAATATACAAAAAGGGTGACAGACAAGAGGCACTGAACTACAGGCCAGTGTCCTTAACTTGTATACCATGCAAGATGATGGAGAAGATTGTGAGAAAAAACCTAGTAACACATCTGGAGAGAAGAGACTTCGTGACAACCCATCAACATGGGTTCAGGGAGGGTAAATCTTGCCTTACAGGCTTGATAGAATTCTACGATCAGGTGACAAAGATTAAGCAAGAAAGAAAAGGATGGGCGGACTGCATTTTTTTGGACTGTCGGAAAGCCTTTGACACAGTACCCAATAAAAGGTTGATGCGTAAGCTGGAGAAACAGGCAGGAGTAACTGGTAGGGCTCTCCAGTGGATAAGGGAGTACCTAAGCAATAGGAAGCAGAGAGTTACAGTGAGGGGTGAGACCTCAGAATGGCGTGAAGTCACCAGTGGAGTCCCACAGGGCTCTGTGCTTGGACCTATTCTGTTTCTGATATACGTAAATGATCTCCCAGAGGGTATAGACTCATTCCTCTCAATGTTTGCTGACGACGCCAAAATTATGAGAAGGATTAAGACAGAGGAGGACAGCTTGAGGCTTCAAGAAGACCTGGACAAGCTGCAGGAATGGTCGAAAAAATGGCTGTTAGAGTTTAACCCAAGCAAATGTAATGTAATGAAAATAGGGGTAGGAAGCAGGAGACCAGATACAAGGTATCATTTGGGAGATGAAATACTTCAAGAGTCAGAGAGAGAGAAAGACCTGGGGGTTGATATCACGCCAGACCTGTCCTCTGAAGCTCATATCAAGAGGATAACATCAGCAGCATATGCCAGGTTGGCTAACATAAGAACGTCCTTTAGAAACTTGTGTAAGGAATCTTTCAGAACATTATATACCATATATGTCAGACCAATCCTGGAGTATGCGGCTCCAGCGTGGAGTCCATATCTAGTCAAGCATAAGACTAAACTGGAAAAGGTTCAAAGGTTTGCCACCAGACTAGTACCCGAGCTGAGAAGTATGAGCTACGAGGAGAGACTACGGGAATTAAACCTCACTTCGTTGGAAGACAGAAGAGTTAGGGGGGACATGATCACCACATTCAAGATTCTCAAGGGAATCGACAGGGTTGATAAAGACAGGCTATTTAACACAAGGGGCACACGCACTAGGGGACACAGGTGGAAACTGAGTGTCCAAATGAGCCACAGAGATATTAGAAAGAACTTTTAGTGTCAGAGTGGTTGAAAAATGGAATGCATTAGGAAGTAATGTGGTGGAGGCTGACTTTATACACAGTTTCAAGTGTAGATATGATTGAGCCCAATAGGCTCAGGAATCTGTACACCTGTTGATTGACGGTTGAGAGGCGGAACCAAAGAGCCAGAGCTCAACCCCCGCAAACACAACTAGGTGAGTACAACTAGGTGAGTACACACATTATTAAGTAATTTATGAGAAGGATCATTCAAAACGAGCGACCTCTGATCATTCAGAGACTAACGGATATAAGAGAAACAAAGACTGCCCAAATGCAACTGAAGAGAGACACCACTGGCGATGTCTTGTAACGGCGGCATTTCGAAAGGTTGAGAGATATTTAGTGAAGTGAACAGGTTAGGGTCATTGACTGTTGCAGAAGATAACCGGAAAATTGAACTACAAATGCTGGTATTTACAAATGAAGCCGCTCCAAGAACCCTGATGAACTGTGAAAGATATCCCACTGCAATAAAGTAACTTAAAATGGTTTACTTGGAGAACGATATTTATAGGGATTAAATAAAGATGAAGATACAATAACGAAGGGGCAGATCATGGAGAGGGATGAAGAAAGAAGTGTGGACAGTTATCCGGGAGAAGACAGACTCAGACAGAGACAGGAAGCACTTACAACCCCAGTAATTACGAGAGCATCAACCTCATAAAAGGGACATATTACAAAGATAAACATAAGAACAAAGGTAACTGTAGAAGGCTTATTGGCTCATACGAGGCACCTCCTATTTATAACCACCCAATCCCACTTATATACAAGTCCAACCCACGCTTGAAACAATAGAGGGACCCCACCTCCTCCACGTTACGCGGTAATTGGTGCACAAATCACAACCGATGTTACCAAACCAGTATTTACCCAAGTCTTTCCTAAATCTAAATTTATCCAATTTATACCCATTGTTTCGTGTTCTGTCTTGTGTTGATACTTTTAATACCCTATTAATATTCCCTTTGTTATGTCCAGTAATCCACTTGTAAACCACTATATTGTCACCCCTAACTCTTCGCCTTTCCAGTGAATGCAATTAAACTTTGTTAATCTTTCTTCATATGAAAGATTTCTAATTTGGGGAATTAACTTTATCATCCTGCGCTGGACACATTCAAGTGAATTTATATCCATTCTATAGTACTGGGACCAAAACTGAACTGCATAATCTAAATGGGGCCTACCAGAGCAAGATATGCTGAAGAGCAACACCAGGTGTCTTGTTACTAACGCTTTGATTAGTAATCCCAGTGTCCTATTTGCCTTATTACGAATATTGATGCATTGATCCTTTGGTTTTAAACTCTTACTAATCATAACTCCCAGATCCCTTTCGCAATCCGATTTCATAATCTCAACACCATCCAGCTCGTATCTTGTAACTCTATCATCATTACCTAGTGTTATGATCTCAGCCTGCAGGAAAAACGAGTCTCCCTCTTGAGAGTTATTCAGCAAGCCTGACCTAACTGGAAGGTGCAGGAATTATAGAGGCGATAACACAGATGTAAGATGGTGTGTTGGTTTTATATAAAAGTTTGAGATTATGAGCAATGAGCAAGAAAACAGATAAATGACTTGTTAGGAGATGTGGACAAGTTACTGGAGGCGTGAGGCTCGCTTGTGGAGGGCGATGACCTCACTTGAGGCCAGACATCGCAGGGGAGAAGCCGCGCTTTGACGAGCTCCCACCAGGAGGGAACCCCTAGTGATATTATCTCCAAGAGAAGAGAAGGTGCAGACGTTCCAGCTGTTGAATCGAGCTGAAGACGTTGCGGTCTCAAGTCCTGGACGGCGAGGAGAGAGTATTAAGCCGCCCAGTGACAGTTTTGTGGGCTGTGACAAGCGCCCTGGTCAGACGTTGTCAGAGGGAGAAGCGCCCTCGACCAGATAATCTGTGGTAAGCCCGATTTAAGCCAGTTCATAGTGTTTGCTTGTAGTTGGTCGTGTGCCAGCGACAGTAGCAATGTTTATTTTCAAGTTAGAAATGTTTTGGTAAGGCAGAGAGCCTAAAATAAGAGAGTGAAGTGGGAGGAGCGCGGAGCGACATCCGTCTTCTCTGAGCGCTGGCGGGCAACTGAAGGAGCCCGGCTCCTGAGGGAGGAGGCCCCTCCCAGCGTGAGTGAGGCTCGCCCAGTGAGGTGGCGCATGGACTCGCCCACGGGGGAGTCCACTCTCATTAAATGTAGAGGACAGATAGGGAGTGGAGGCAAAGATATTGTGTGATTAATTTTGTTTATGAGTTAAAGGGGAAACATTTTATTGGAGTGCAAATGGGTTGCAGGTTTGTCTTTGGGGAAGAAGTTGCTGAGGACTTCGAAGCCAGCACAGAGGGAGTGGTTGATGAGACTCCAAGGCAGGGAAGGAGAGGACCTCGAGCTGTGAGGAGAAGCAGTGAGGAGGAGTGTCACGTGCTTCTGCAGAGGTGGTGAAGTGCCACAGTTATTCGAGGAAACTTATGGTGCAGCAGCCAGGAGAGCTGTGGATGATCCTAATAGGAGTAGGGAAGCACCATAGTTGTTCAAGGAATCTTCATGGTAGCAGCCTGGAGGAGCTGCAGAGGATCCTGGTGGTTAAGCCCTGAGGAACCTGAAGTTGTCAGGGTAGTGAAATAGTTCTAAATGATCACTTGTATGGAGGTGAGAGTATTTGTCATTAGCGTGAACGACGCAGTGAGAGGTGAGTGATCGTTTGCCATTTATGTGCCAAGAAGTGTATATTGAAGTTTAGAGCTACAGACGTAGGCAGGAGTACCTACAGATATATATGTGTTCTAAGACTGATAGAATGGTCGATTGATTCGTTGTGTGGCACGGATCATTTATACTGATATATATATATATATATTATATATATATATTATATATATATATATATATATATATATATATATATAATATATATATATATATATATGTATGTTATTGCATTCAAATGCTCATTTGCCTTATATGTGTTTATAGGTATATATATATGTATACATTCTCTGGATGGTAGTGTAACATTATATGGTAAGACTTAATCTACTTGAGGAGGTTGATAATATTAGGTAATACCAAGAGATAGGATACCACTTAGCAAGCTGAGGATAGAGTTCTGATGGTGTTGGAGTGCAACCTGATTATAATAGTACAGAGTATAGGATTCATCATTATTATTATATGTATGCGTGTATTGTGTATGTACTTCGTCCAGTAAATGTATCCAAATTTGCTGGTGTTTGCACTTGTCCCAGTGAGGCTTCCCAGGAAATAGTAAAGAAGGAGAGAGAGAGCAAGAAACAGGAACCACTGCTGTGGACAGGGTAAGACAGAAGTCTAGTAAGACAAAGGGGATTGAGGAGGTCATATTCCATAAGGAGAGAGTGGGGAGTCACAGCGGCTCGAGTGGGTGTGTGCACGTGACAACAAGGCTGCGTGTTGGAGCCGCATCCCCTAAACGTGTGACGTTGAGCCCCTCTCCAAGAGCCAGAAGTGCCTAGTGTGATCTCCTAGTGAAATGTGAGCATTTGTCGAGTTGTGGGTTGGGTGGTCCGTCAGTGGTAACACCACCAAATCCACCACCGCAACACTAGCCTCAAAACTTTACATTTATCAGCATTAAACAGCATCTGCCAATCTTTTGACCATTTCAAAACCCTATTTAAATCAACTTGAAGTGATAGTGAGTCTTCTTCCATGTTAATTTCCCTACCGATTTTTGTATCATCGGCAAATTTGCAAATGTTGCTACTCAGACCTGAATCTAAATCATTTATTTATATTATAAACAACAGAGGTCCCAGGACAGAGCCTTGAGGCACTCCACTAACAACATTATCCCACTCTGACTTAACCCCATTTATACTAACTCTCTGTTTCCTTTGGAATAGCCATGCCCTAATACAACTTAATATAGCATCCCCATTACCATGAACCTCTATTTTTTTAATCAGTCTTTCATGTGGCACTGTATCAAAAGCTTTGCTAAAGTCAAGATACACAACATCACAATCCTTACCACTATCAACTGCCTCAACTATGCTGGAATAAAAAGATAGAAAATTTGTTAAACATGAACGGCCATTTGTAAAACCATGTTGCAACTCATTTATTAATTTATGTTTTTCAAGATGAAGACGAATTGTATTTGCAATTATCGATTCAAATAACTTTCCCACAATAGATGTTATGCTAATTGGCCGATAGTTTGATGCAAGTGATCTATCTCCTTTCTTAAAAATTAGTACAACATTAGCAACCTTCCATGACTCTGGCACTCTGCCTGACTCTATTGAAGACAGTGGCTCGCAAAGCTCCTCATTACATTCTTTAAGCACCCTGGCAAACACTTCATCTGGCCCTGAGGATTTGTTTGGTTTGAGTTTTACTATTTGTTTAATTACATCCTCCCTTGTAACTGCTAAATTAGTCAACCTGTCCTCATCCCCACCCACATAGACTTGTTTGGCTGAAGGCATATTGTTAAGTTCCTCTTTTGTAAATACAGATATAAAATATTTATTAAAATACTACTCATCTCCTCGTCATTATCCGTTATTCGACCTGTCTCAGTTTTTAATGGACCTATCCTTTCCCTAGTCTTTGCTCGATATAACTGAAAACCCCTTTAGGATTTGTCTTTGCTTGCCCTGCTATGCGAACTTCATAGTTTCTTTTTGCTTTCCTTATCTCTTTTTTAACATTTCTAACCAGTTGTACGAATTCCTGTTCTAAACTGACTTCCCCATTCTTAATCCTTTTGTACCACGCTCTCTTTTTACCTATAAGGTTCTTCAGATCCTTTGTTATCCACTTTGGGTCATTAGTATTCGATCTATTCAATTTGTATGGTATACTACCTTCCTGTGCTTTGCTTAGAAATTTTTAAATAAGTTATACTTTGAATCACGTTGAAATCCCCTTTTACGCTCGGTTCATGTCTCGCTCCAAGACCGGCTCACCCCCCATGCCCAAGACTTTCCAATCTATTTGACCCAAAAAAATTCTTAGGCTATTGAAAAAAGCCTAAGCCTAAAAAAAAGCCTAAAATTTAAAAAAATCGGACACTTTAACAGAATTTTCTCCTACAGATCTATTCCATTCCATGCTAAATCTGATATCTTTGTGATCACTGTTCCCTAGCTCACTCCCGATTTCGATGTCATTAATTTGTGTTTCCCTGTTAGTTAGCACTAAATCTATAATATTATTTTCCCGCGTTGGTTCCTTAATGTGTTGGCTAAGAAAGCAATCGTCAATTAATTCTAGAAAATCTTCTGCTTCATTATTCCCTGTTCTGTTAAACCAATTTATTCCACTAAAATTAAAGTCACCCATGACACAAATACTGCTAGACCTAGATGCTCTAGATATTTCATCCCATAGGTGCTTTGCTTCCATCCTGTTTAAGTTTGGTGGCCTGTATATCACTCCTATTATAAGATTATTTGTTCTTTCGTTTAATTCTATCCAATAGTTTCTGTATGTGGCTCAGTTTTGATTCCCTCTTTGAGACTACATTTCAAATTTTCCGTAACATATATATGGCTACTCCCCCTCCTCGTCTAATATATCTATCTGTGTTAAATAGTTTAAATCCATTTATTTGATATTCAGCTT